>CM021104.1:543641681-543761274 GCA_007115665.2 Sequoiadendron giganteum | reverse complement strand
CCTCAACCCTTAATCTCTCAATCCCTATAACCTCTACCCTATATATTGGAACCTCAACCCTAATCCCTCGACCCTATACCTTAAACCCTCAATCTTCAACCCTCAACCCTTAAAACCTCTACCCTTTACCCTATACATTAAACACTCAACCCTCAATTCTCAACCCTCAACCCTTAATCCCTCAACCCTCAATCCTTAAACCCTAAACCCTCTACCCCTTACATTGGACCCTGAACCTAATCCTTCAACCATATACCCTCAAACCTATACCCTAAACCCTCTACCCTTAGCCAAGTAAACCCTTAACCCTAAACCCTTAACCCCAAACCCTTCAACCATAAATGATTAAACCTTAAACCTTCTACCCTATACCCTCAACCAAATACCCTCTACCATCAAACCTATTCCCTCAACCCTCAAACCTTAAACCCTAATACCCTAGAAACCATCAACCCTATAGGTCCTCCACCTTAATCCCTCAACCCCTATAACTTTCTCTCTATCTATACATCTCACCTCTCCCTCCTTCCCTGCCTCCCACCCTCTCTCACTCCCTCTATCCATCTCTCTTTATGTCCCACTCTCTCCCACTAACTCTCTCTCTCCCTCTCTCTCATGTCTCTTCCTCCCACCCGCTCTCTCTCTAAGGTCTCTCCCTCTAGCAACCTACCTAGGTAACTCTCTCTTTGTCTCTCCCCTCTCTCTATCTATCCCTCCAATCCTACCTAGATAAGTCCCTCTCACTTCACTCCCCTCTTTCTCTACCTCTATCAGGTCACTCCCTCTCACACCCTCTCCCTCTCCCTCTCTCTCACACTCCCTCTCACTACCTATCTCTCAAATCTCTCCCTCTCATCCCCCTCACACTCTCAAGTGACCTCTCCCTTTCGCACCCTACCTACATAACTCTCTCTTTCTCTCTATCTTCGTCTCTCTCCCCCCTCTTTGTCTCCCTCTCCGTCAATTCTCTCTCTCCCACCCCCCTCTCTCTCTCTCCCTCTCCCTCAATTCTCTCTCTCCCACCCTCTCTCCTCTCTCTCTCCCTCCCTCTATCCCTCCCACCCTACCTAGCTAAGCCCCCCCTCAATCCAACCCCTTCTCTCCCACTCCCTCTCTCTTAAACTCTCACTTCCACCCCCTCTCCATCTCTCTAGACTCTCTCTAAATTCTCCCTTCGTCAAAAGACATACATAAATGCATACATACAAGAATAATACATATGTAAATATAATCTTACATCCATACAAGCATACATACATACATGTACATAAAAATATATCAGCATACATTAATATAATGGAATTTAACATAAAGTAAGACATGACGCGAGCGCGTTATAATGCATTCGCGTTATGTGTTAGTTGACATGTTCCCCATAAAAGCAAAAAACATGTCAAAAGTGAGATATAACGCGAGCACGTTATAACGCACTCACATTATATCTTGCTTTGGGAATTACCTAGCCTTAGGCTGGGTATTTGCCTTGGAATACCAACCCAAAGGCTTGGAGGGAATTCCCAATGACCAGAGATGTGTTTTTAAAAAATCCACCATATTTCTCATAATCGAGTTTGTGCTCACCGTCAGGATTGTATGTGGTTCAATATCGAAAAAATCGAACACATGGGTAATGTTGGGTTATCTCTTAGCTATCTAACGATGTAATTTTTTTCACTTTCTGAAAATGTTAAGTCTTTCATCCATAATTTATTTTATCTGTATGTCTTTTTTTTGCCAAAAAGTAGTGTTTGGTATTTTTTTCGTTATAAATTAACCGTTCATCAATTTTTCAAATAAATTACATTTTTAGAAACTAGACTCCATTCTACAAATTTTTTATTTTTTTTAAAAGCAAATCAATTAGTTTCCAAAATCTGTAGGGGTAGCATGGCCAAAATTCTATTTTCAAGATATGTCCACTTCGCAAATTAGTAAAAAATCAAATATTCAGTAAAACATTATTAAAAAAATCATGCATCAACTACATACTGTTAGCTAACTTCTGACCATTGCGATTTTAAAACTACTAAAAAAAACTTCACCGTACGAGGGTCGTACAAGAGTTGCTATGTTATGTTTTTCTGACAAAAACAACACCAATTTGTGTACATCCCTCATTTGAACCCCTTAATCTCAACCATTTTCAAAATAAATTAGTAGTTTAGAAAGTAGACTCAGAGCACTTGAATCCTTCTTTTTGTTCCATCTCAAAATTTTGAGTCTAAGTATACTCAATTTCACGTCCAAGGTCAGTATTTCCCGATTTCAGAAAAAAGCTATCCACTAAAGTCCCCTTTTTGGGAACCATCTTGGTGCACTTACCCAACACAAAGAAATAGAAATTACAAGTTTCACACTAGTTTCACCAAAATATAGAGGGGGATCGACTGCTCAGGACCCTAGGTCATGGGAGGGTGTAGAAAAATCAACTTTCCTGATCTACCTCATGCTAAGGATTGTTTAAGGTAATATTAATGTTTCAAGAGGGTGAAAAGGAAGGACAAATGATCTGTTATTTTATTTTTATCAACCTAAGAGTTTAGGAAACTAGGTGAGAAAATTCTTGGGTCTAGACTGTAATTGATGTAGCTCTCTACCAAAGGACTCCAGCACAAAAGATAGATGACAACGCAGTGTGTTGGTGTCTATATGAACATGGAGTATGAAGTACATTCAAAACTTAACAAGGAATTCACTAACTACTTGATAAGTATAGTTTTATGCAATTAAAAAAAACATAAAAGAGCTAAACTACTAAGATAACAAGAAGAATACTTTAACTAAAGGGTGATTGATTAAATATGAAATAATGATAAAGGGTGATAGAAATGCAACTCATAGTTGGTCCAGCCTCCCACAAGCTCCATACAAACAAAGTACCCACACACAATATAATAGGAAAAATATTGGGGCTATTTTAGGGCTTGTTGTAGTCAAACCCCCATTTCAGTGTTCCCACCTCCATGGATAGCTAGAATAGCCACAATAGAAAGAATGCGATAAGAAAGTATTGAAATGGAAGTACTACCAAGCAATGCTAACAAAAATATTCTATGTAAATCAAATAACGATGCTAAGTAAAATGGATATCACCTCCTCAACAAGATGCCCTCAATCATATGAAGGGAGATGCGAGCTCACAAGCTTGTACATGCCAAAATTTCTGCAACAACGAGAGGAGTGAAACCAACAGAGTGTCGGCTTGGAGCTTCAACAATGGTGGAGAATGTTGTGAAGTTCTCAAGAAAGTATGAAGAAGATCAAATGAGTCATGAATAAGATCGAATGAATGTGAAGAATATCTAGTGAATGAAGAAGATGATCTTTTGAGGTTGAATAGGAGCCCAAAAGAGTCATTCGAGGTCGATGAAGGGTGCAGGGGTGTTATGCTTCATCGCTAATGGAAAAGTGTAATGCCTTTGTAGATTCCAAAAGTGGGAATCCTGCTAGGAGAACAACATGCTGCTCAAACATCCACATGCTATGTTAGCATCCCCGAAAAAAAATCCCCCACTGACACTATGGACAACTGCCAAGTGGGTGGAAAGCAAATGGATGAGGTGGAATACATCGTCGGGTTTAATTTTTCTAAGATAAAGGGGTGAAAATGGGGAATTTGCAAGGGGTGAAAATTCACTCCATTACAAGGCCAAGAACGCCATATTATTTAGGTACAAAAAATTGATCTTAACTAACTAGACATCATTTATGAGATTTTAAATTTCATGCCAAAATAAGTTTCTTAAAAAGAGAGTCAAATTTCATGAGAAATATTTTCAAAGTTGAGATCACCAAGAATGTGTATATAGGAAGAGCTTGTAATATATATTTTAACAACATTAAATGTTCAACAAAAGATACTCATTAGAATTTCCAATAACTAACTCACATATATAATCTATCAAAAATCCTCTTCCACTACTCTCTACTAGGTCTTTCAATAGATATAAGTGAGTCCCAAAATAATCCAAAGGAAGAGATTTTATCCTTTAATGAAATATTTATGGAATTCTTTGTTGAATAAGAACAAAAGTAAAGGATTATAATTTGTTATAGACATTAGAATAAATATAATTTCTTCCCTTGTCACAATTATTAAATAAATGTAATTTACCCTTCCATAAATAAAAGGGTAAATTAGAAAAAAATATTTAGGTTGTTTCTAGAATAGGAAAATTATTAAATATTGTTTAGTTTTTGTAGTAAGGATGTCACAAGTCTAGTAAATGCATTGTAATCTACAAGGCCTCAATATATTGAGGTAGTTTCTATTGGTTTTTTGTCAAGTAAATAGAAGGAAATGTAGCATTTTTTTTGCCTCTATCTTTATATAGAGTGGTATCAAAGTGAGGCTATTTGAAGAGAGATAAAGTAGGTCATGGGTTTCTAATGGGAATAGAGGTGCTAAGAAAGGAGCAGGAATTTCAAAGGAGACAATCAGTTGAAGAAATGAGGGGTTAAGAAATTAGAAAATTTGTAGTAGGAAAAAGGACATGTGCAACTTTTTGGAGGGTGAATAAAAAGGAGATCATGGGAATATATCATAGGTTTGACTATTGTCATTACCTATTTCACCTAGTTAACAACTTTTCGATCAAAGGATTTTATTCATAAAAGAGATGCAATATTTAGTGGAGCCACCAATTTGGAGAAGCCATTGCAAAAAAATACACAACCAAGGAAGAAATTGCAGCCCAAAATTTAAACAAAATGGTCTATATACTTTTATTGGCCCATTAGTCAACTATAGAACCACAATCACATGAATGTAAAACCAATGTAGTCAAGAAAGGAGAAATCATTGTTGATAAATTTAAAAGCTCACCAATCTTTAGAGTTAACACCCCTTTCAAATCAAATGCAACCAAGGAAGATTTCAAGCATGGTCTAATATTCAAATGTGAGGGATGTGCAAGCAAAAGAAGAGTGAAGGCATGCACAGATTCTAAACTCATCAATCGTCATAATTAATAATAAAACTTATCAAGAAGGAAATACAAGAAATTTGGGATATACAACCATGGAAACAAATAAAAGTCTCACAAAACCTCAAATTTTTATATTCATAGCTAAGATTATGTTTTTTAAATAATTAAAATGAAGAATTTATTTTATTCTCAAGAATTTTGAAATCTGGTAGAAAATAGTGATGTAGAACCTCTAGATCAAGCAACTTATCAAGTTTTGTCATGAGTAGAAAAATATCAAATTAGATAAAATTAAAAAAATATGCAAAATCTTTATTTTTAATTCAACAAGTGTCTAAATTATAGTCTCTTTGGAGAAGTTCTAAGAATTTGCAAATGAAGAATTTAAAGTTTTGTAGATTAATTTTTTAGTCAAGTTATGAATATTCTTAATCAAGTTAGATCATAGGGAGAAGAAACAATTGTAGTAGAAAAGATTCTTAGGAGACTACCTAGCATATTTGATGCTACTGTGGTTGCAATTGAAGAGTTCAAAAGATCTTACACAACTATTTGTAGATGAGTTGATGGGATCTCTATTATCCCCTGAATCCAAAATGAATAGGATTAACAAGTATTTTTAGAGAATGCATTTAAAATATATAATTTTCATTCAATAGAGGTAGATGAAGAGGAAGGTCAAGATATAGAGGCACATGCATAAATAATAATCAAAGAGATCAAAGGACGAGTCTAGATTAAAGTGGAAAGAATAATTAACTTTTCAATTCTTATAGTTCCAAAGGGTGCAATAAAAATTAGATTCAACAACAATCTCAAAGATATGACAAGTTTAATATTTAGTGTTATTATTTCAAGGAATTTGATCATTATGCATACGTGTGCTGAAAAAAAGTAGGTAAAGATAAACAAAAATTATAATTTTTTAAATATATTTGAAATAAGGTTAAGTTCATTATTAATTACATGTCATGTTGCACAAGAGAGTGTTAGTGATATTTACTTTTCAGACAATAGATATAGTAATCACATGATAGGAAATAGATATTTATTTGCAAGTTTAGATAGTTATGTGAAGTTAAAATTCAAGATCTAGATAGTGATAATCAAGTGTTAGTTATAAGTAAAGGAGTAATTAATTTTTTACAAAGCATGGTAAAAGAAAGAATATTCTAGATATTTATTTTATGGTTATTTTGAAGCATAATCTCAGGAGTACTAAACAACTTATATAAAAGGATTATAAATATTTTTTGAAGATAATGTTTATATTATATTAGATAGACTTCCCAACGACAGATTGATTGTAAAAATTAAAATAAATAAGAATTAAATGGTGCCGCTCTAAATCAAAAGTGTAGCTCAAAATCAAGTCCAAGGAGAGCCCAATTAAGAAGTAACAAATTTTATGACATATTATTTAGACTAGACATGGCTTTAACATCTAAGGTATGAAAACTTAAGTTTATTGAAAAAGAAGGTGAGAGATTACCACCAATTGATGACCCAACTAGCTCATGTTAGAGTTCTATTTTGACGAGAAAAAGTAGAGAAAGTTTTCCAACATGATTGTCTTATAAAGCAAGTGTACCATTAGAACTTATTCATATTAATTTATGTCGACCAATATACCTACTAACAATTTTAATCTGGAAGGTAGTCCATACACCCAACAGGCGTGTATGATACTCAAGAAAAAAGTGTAAAACCGAATGTTCTATGACGCATTTCCACAACTGGGTTGAGATGTAATTGCTTGACGTTGGATCGATTGTATTCTCCAAAGTAGAATCTTACGTTTTCTATGGAGAAACAGTTACCAACTGGTCAAATACGTGGTTTGATTTATTAGTCTTTCGATTCAATCAACTTAGATTTACTATTGTTTGTTTCATTGTCTTTGCGTTTTCCGGTTGCAATCTGAAAGCTTATTTCAAGCTCTTATAGGGCGGCGTAGAAGGACGACATGCATGTGTAAATCTCGGAGATAAAAGTCCTCAGTGGAATCAAGTTAGATTGACCTTAGCTAGATAAGAATGCAGTAATGTGATTTCCACACCATTTCCTATTGTGAATACTTAAACAATCTAAATTCGTTGCATAACAGGGATTTTCATCATTGAAAAATGTCAAAGTTTTGATTGGCAAAGCGCATTATACAAGTCGCTCTAATCCCTAAATTTTAGGTATTGACTTGTCAGAGATTGATCTTAACACGATCATGGGTTCTTAACAATTACTAAGATATAAGATGTAAAGAGATTGATCTTAACATGATCGTGAGTTCTTCACAATTACTAAGATATGAGATGTAAACTAACTTTCGAGGCTTTCAACTTAGAAGTTGCCAATGATAGTTTTGTTGGAGTTTCACTCCACTCCCACCTCCGTTTCTTGCCCTTATCACGCTCCCGTGCCCTCAATTTCAACTGCTCACGGTTTGGTGACGACTACTGAGCTACTGCGCCCTCTCTCTCTCTCCTGTTTGCGGCTTCACGGTCAAGCTCTCTGCAGTCTACCACTTTACCGTGGTCTTGCCTCTCACTGTCGGCGGTTACACGGTGGCGGTCTTCAACTCTTACCTCGTTACTGCGGTCTAACCGCATGTTGCCTGTGGCAATGCAATTAACCACTAGGCAACCGTTACTGCACTCCCGTAGTCTTCCTTCCAACCACATGCGGTACCGCGGTGACTGTCATCGCTCTTCTCTTCGTTCGTTCAAACCGTTACCGCTCTACCGCGGTCTGTTCGCTAACCGTCGGCGGTAACGCAGTGCCCTTCGTTCCCTGTTCGTTGACCATGTCTGGGTGGTTACCGCGACCACCGCGGTCTCTTTCTTAACTGCCATGGTACAACGGTGAACCATCTCTTGGCTGTGTGCATGGTTACTACATCCATTGCGACTTCATCTTTTTCTTCGGCGATTGCGCGGTTGTTTGACTTTTTGACGGCGGTAGTTTGTGCGTTGTGCATTGGCAGACAGTTTGGATAAATGATGTTTTATTTAATCCGATAGGACTTTTGTTTAATATGGATGGGACGAATGTTGTGTTGGCATTTTTAATTGCCATTTATTATTGACTGGACTGTAAGCTTAAATACTGGGATAAATTTGTAATTTGATACAGAAGCATAATAGAGATTGCCCTGAAGTAGGAGAGAATTTTAATGGCTGTTCTATGTTAAGATATATATTTTTTTCTTGTGTATGTTTGTTATATCTCTACCATTTCCTTCAAGTTTTATGTTCCTTGATATTGTCTGGATGACAACATCTGATCTACGTAACTATTAGAGCTTTTACAACACCCCAATATAATCTCATCACATCAAAGTGTTTACACTTGGAATTTTCAATTAGCTAAGATGAGATTCAAAACCCCTATAAAATCTATTATTTGAATGGATAGCTAAGAGTCACTAAATATCTCCCTTTGAGATCATAACTCCAAGTAAGAGAATTATCCTCCTTTATAGAACAACAAGGTCAGTATTTAAGAATAGATGAATAAGTAGCTTAAACTTTAGGCAAACCACCTCTATGACCAACTACTAGACTCCTTCTAGTGATATATTTGAGAATTTTCTAAAAGTAGGGAAATTTTTAAATCAACCATTGCAGTTCATTTAATTTATGAAAAAATTTTTACCCAAGGGCTAAAGAAAGGGATAGGAAGAAAATTGAAATAATTGATAGATGTAGATTCCAAAGGTCATTTCAAAAAAGAGCTTTACATCCATGTTTGATAATCCAAAAGAGTCTATCCTTGACAATGTTAGATCCTCTCTTAAGAGTATCCCATACCAATGAACCTTTTTTAAACAAATCCATCCTTGGAATATTCTCATCAAGAAAACCACTCAAATACTTGCTATTAAGAATTCTAGCCTAAGATTGTTTAGTAAATTTGTGCCAATATTTATAAAATTTAGTCACAAAATCTTGACTATTGATCTCAATCTAAGGCCAAGACCATTATACTATTTAGGCTCACAAATTTGAGCCTAACTAACTAAACACCATTTGTGGGATTCTAAATTTTGTGCCATAAGAAATTTCCTCAAAAGAGAGTTAATTTTCTTGAGAAACCTTTTTCAAATTTGAGGGCACAAAGAATTGTATATAGGAAGAGCTTGTAATATTGATTTTAACAACATGAAATTCTCAACAAAAGATAGCCACTAGAATTTCCAATGACTAACTCACATATACAATCTATCTAAAATCCTCTTGCACTAATTTCTACTAGGTCTTGCAATAGACAAGGGAATCCCAAAATGATCCAAAGGAAGGGATCCCATCCTTAAATGAAAATTTTGTGCAATTCTTTGTTGAATAAGAATAGAAGTAAAGGATTATAATCTCTTCTAGTTTTGGAATAAATGTAATTTCTTCTATTGTTCAAATTTATTGAATAAATATAATGTAGCCTTCCATAATTAGATAAAAAAGTAAACTAGTTAAAAAATGTCAAGGTAGTGTTTGGAATATGAAAATTATTAAATATTGTTTAGTTGTTGTAAGGATGCCACATATAGTAAATGCATTGTAATCTATAAGTTATATATTGAGGTAATTTCTATTGGTTTTTTATCAAGTAAATAGAAGAAAATATTGTAGCATTCTTTGGCCTCTATCATCATTTAGAGTGGTATCAAAGTGAGGTTGTTTGAAGTGAGAGAAAGTAGATCATGGGTTTTTAAATGGAATATGGGAATAAAGGTTCCAAGAAAGGAGAAGAAGGAAGTTAAAAGGAGAAAATCATATTATTACTAGTTGGTTGAAGAAATTAGAGTTTAAAAATTTAAAAGAAAATCTGTAGTAAAAAGAAAGGAGATGGACAACCTTTTGGAGGGTGAGTAAAAGGGAGATCATGGAAATATATCATAGGTTTGACCATGGCCATATCATGTTTCACCTAGTCAATAGATTTTTAAAGGGGATCAAAGGATTTTATTCATAAAAGAGATGCAGTATTTTATGAAACCACCAAAAAATTGTATTGCCAAAAAAAAACACAACCGAGGAAGAAATTGTAGCCCAAAATCTAGAAATATGGCCATCAAGATTTTATTGGCCTAGTAGTCAACTATAGCTCGACACCATCAAATGAATGCAAAACCAATGTATCTGAGCAAGGATAAATCATTGATGAATTTAATGTTAGAATTGATTGATTCAATCCACAACTCCCATGAAACACCTACAAGGAATTACCTATCAAAATAGAAAAGATCAAAAGTGAGATTGTGCTCAATAACCTAAGAGTTATTATTGATGCAAATAACCTAGATGAATATTACAAATGAATGTGCATGCTTATATAAGAAATGCACAGGAAAAACCTACATGTGGATTAAACAAAATAGAGACAAGTGTACAAATCTCATGCAATGAGACAAGTTGCCCTAAATTTAGTCCAATCTAATAATAAGAATTAAACTAGAGATTAAACATCAACTCCTACGTTTAGCTTAAGTGAATTAAAGTAAAGAATCCTCTAATAATTAATTGATGATTAATTAATTATTAGCTAATGACTTGTTTACTCCAATACCCCCCCTTAAGATCAACTTAGGGAGTAACTAAATTGCTGATAAAGGAAGTTAAATGAATGCGGAATGGGTCCCGACTACAAGGCCTGATGAGGTACCCATGAATAAGCAATTGAAATATCTCATAACTGGAGAAAAGGAGAAAACCTCATGGGAAAAACTCCTCTCCAAAAGAGAGATAAAAGAAAATGAAATCATACATGTGACTAGGAAAAGTAGGACTCAAAAGTGTCCCCAAGTTCTGCTTCGGTCACATAAGTACAAACAAGATCATCCCTATAGGAGAGAAATGATGCAACATTGAATTCCCCCCATAAGGTAGAAGCTCTTTTTCTAGAAGTGAATGCTTGAATAAGGATTTTAAAGATGATCCAACTACAACAAACATTGTTCCTCCCCTTAGGAAGAAATACATCCAGTGGTGTGTGAAGAAGAAACTCTCTCTAGACAAATGGTCTCGTGATGGATACCATGGAAGAATTATCAAAGGTCCACATGTTTGAATCAAATGAAGCTGAATCAAACAACTGTGGAGATGCAAGTATAACAACCTCAAAAGGCAATGCTGATGTGATGACTGGTGGGCCATATCCATCATCGAAGAGGGAGTGAATATCCTCAATGGTGTCACCAACATCAACAATATGTGACTCAATGAATAACTTTGCAATGTCAAGCAAGTAGTCATCCCACAAAACTGAAACTGAAAGGCTAAAAAAATCCTCCTAAAAAGAATTGAATGCTGAAGATGTAGGAGATGTAGGATGAAGAAGCTCAACACGATTCTCAAGAACCAAAGTGGACAATGGAAGTAGAAAAAGGTTCAGGTGACCAAAACTCTCCTCAAATATCTGATCCACTCTAGATGCATGGGAGTGAGGACCAGTCAATGATGGTGCTTTCTCATATGGAGAAAAATGTGAGAATGCATACAATTGAGAGGCATGATCTGTGTCCCAACTGGAAGAATATCTCTAGTATGTACATCTCTAATAAGTATCGATTCAGGTGTGAACTCTATGGTCTTACCTGCCCCACTATGTGTAATTTGATGATGGAAAGGAGATTAGAAGTCAATGGACACAAAGTACATCATGAAATGTGTCATCATCAACATCTATGGATCATTTCCCAGTAACACTCATGTAAGTGTTGTTCCCCATCAAAATTTGTTGCAAAGAGAAAGACTCATACAAAGAGTACATACTCGAAGATGCAGCCATGTGATGTGAGGCTCCTGAATCAAGAAGCCATCTGCTAGATTGAATATTTGTGGATACAAGGAGAGCATGGCCTTTATTCTTTTCATCTCCACATGCCATTCTGGAAAACCATGATTATGAAGATGATGTTGTGGAGGAAGAGGATGAAGGAAACTGAATTTTGTTCTTCTGAAGAAGATTCTTCAGCTCACCAATATTTTTTGCATAACACTAATGCTCATCATGTCCCCTCTTTGTGCAATATGTACGTGTAGGTCGATCCTTCCTAGATGAATCCCTCTTTGAAGAGGTAGAAGAATCTGAGGTATCATGTGATTTTGATTCCTTGGCTTGCTCATTATACTTGGAATCTTTCTGCTTTGGTTTCTAGCCTTTACCATTAGAAGCCTTTTGACTTGTAGTGTCTGGAGATACAATAAGAGCCTTTGATGTTGGTGATTTCAATGAGCCTATCTATACCAAATTTTCCTGCTCCCAAGTGAGTGATTTAGCAAAATAATCAAGTGAAGGCATAGTGAATATGGTACCAAGTGCATCTTTCATGGCATAGAAGGTAGAAACAAAGATAAAATAATCAAGACAAAGCTTGGCAAGGATATAAATAATCAATTCAGACACTCTTCTCAATACCACACCATTTCAACTGTAATCTGAGAGACTTGAGTTTGGTGAAGAAGTCCTAAATGCTATCAAAATCTTGGGGAGGCAATCTGATAAGCTCATTCTCCAACTGAAATCCTCTCATAGTATCTTGCTTCCCAAACAAGGACTCCAATTGAGTCTAGATCTGATTGGGTGTGGTGCAAGATTAAACATGAAAGAGAAGATCAAGAGACATAGACTAGAATAATGTACCAAAAGCTTCATCACTTATATTAAACCAAATTCTCTTCTCAGTAGCACCTTCAGGTTCAAGTTTTGTACCCATGGTAACTCTGTGTAGCCCTACTTTCTTTAGATTTATCTCAATTCGTGATTTCCAACTATAATAGTTGTATGGAGTAAGAAAAGTAATTTGAGTTGGATCTATGATGTAAAAATACTATAATGAACTGATGCAACAATATAGACCCCCTCAATGCAAAGAAAAAAATCCCCTTTGAAGGGTGATCCCACAAGGCTGGTTTACAATTTCTGGGAGATTTTTATTTTTGCTGAAATCACATATTTTTAGAAAATATAATGATTTAAGACTTAAAAAGTTCCATTCGAAGGATTCCAATTGAAGAGGGTTTGATCAAACCACCTTAGATCAAACCCCCATGGATAGAACCCTGCTAGTTTTAAACCATACCTATAATGTAGTCTCCTTTACACCTATCAAAATGTTGATAAAAAACCACTTTTGATTTACCTTTTGGGGGATCAGATAAATTTGTTTAAAAATTATTTTTTGTAACTATGTAGTCCTTATTATAAGCTTCCCAAAAAGTATAATTTTAAATAATTTTAAATAAATTTAATATAATTATTATATTTATTTTTTATTTCTTGTGAATGTAGGTTTTTCATCGAAAATCAAGCTCTATGTTTTGCACATGTTGAAAAATAGTAGATTATCAATTTCTTTTTTTGAAAAATATTAGTGCACTAGATATTGAAATCCTTGATCCAACAATTTTTTTTTGAATTTCGATACATACAATTTTTTTTATGTTGTATGCAGTCCGCTTATGTCTGAGTTGTAACTGGTTTGACTTTGAAACTTGATTAAGGAAAAATATTCAATAAAAAACTAAGAAACCAAATGAAAGCACTATATATCATAGTTACAAATCTAAATTTGAAAAAAATAGAATTTTATCCTTCATGGAAAAAAAGTTATGTTGTATATTGTGAGCATCACTCCTTAAAAATGGTGTTTACTGAAAAAAAAACTAGTTTTCAAAGGAGAAGGAAAGAGAAGTGCAATTTGATTCCAAAAATTTTGAAAAAAATATATTTAGAATCTACAAACAAAATCTCACAAATCACTATTTTGCATTATCTTCAAATTCATCATGGTTTAGCTGCTATAGGTGCCCGAAAGTGAAGATTTAGTTAGAAAAAAACAACTTTCAATGTCCAGTTTGGCCAAAAATTGTAAACCAGTATTGTGGGATCACCCTGAGTCCAAAAAAATTGACTTGTTTTGCACATTTTCCAAGAAAATAACCCAAGAAGGAAGATTTGAGATATGATTGAAATAATAAATACCTGGTTAACTTTCTAGAAAAATAGGCTTGATATCTATGTAGAGGACTGAATCATCTTTCTGATGCCGCTTGAATAGTTGAAATCCAATAAATGAGGTAAAATTTATGCCCTCCAGAGTGAAAAAAAATTGATCTAACTTCAGAGGCATGTAGAATAAAACAAGAGAAAAATTTGGAAAAAATACTTGCACCAATGGATTGGGCTCGGAAGCAGCTTTCCAACGATATCTTGTTTGCAAAAATACGAAGATTGTATGCTTGATTTACTGAAACTATTCCAAAATTCCCAATTTGGCTCTTAGGGGGCTAAAAAGATAGCCCCTGGTCCTATCGTAGATGAGGGAGCTAGCATTTGGGGGCTTTGACGGGGCTCCTGGTGACCCTCGTGACCACCGTAGGAGCTAAAGGTGACAGGTGGCCCAAAGTTTAGGTGTAGGTCACCTATATGACTACGCAGACTGCATGCAAAACCCTTATGGACTGATTGGTAAACCACAGGTTTGGAGAATATTCTAAAAGAATATTCAATGGAGAATATGTTGGGTAGTTTATTTAAGACTAAGCAATGCCGCTTTGAAGAGCTTCCGATGGCGGTGTTTTCTGGTGGTTGCCACCTGGAGAGGTGGCACAACCTGATTTAAATGGGTAGCACCCTAAAACTTAAAAAAATTAACTATTTTATTTTATTTTTTTTGAAAATAAATCATACGGATCGGGGTTTTGGAGGCCGTACGACCTCTAGAACAAAAAAAAAATTCTTTTTTTGCTACCAACTCCAAACCTAGGCGAATTATATATCAAAATTCATGCAATCGACCTCTCGATTACGACGGTGAGGTCAATTTTTCTCCAAGACACACCAAAGAAAAACTTAAGGCTAGATCTCTTCAGAAATTGAACAGAGGGTTGCATATCTGGGATCTAATACCATGTTAGAATTGATTGATTCAATCCAAAGCTCCCATGAAACACTTGCAAGAAATTGCTTATCACAATAGAAAAGATCAAAAGCGATATTATGCTCAATAACTTGAGAATTAGTATTGATGCAAATAACTTGGATGAATATTACAAATGAATGTGCATGCTTATATAAGCAATGCACAAGAAAACCCTACATGTGAATTAAACATGATAGAGACAAGTGTACAAATCTCATGCAATGAAATAACTTGTCCTAAATTTAGTCCAATCTAATAATAAGAACTAAACTAGAGATTAAACATCAACTCCTAAGTTTAGCTTAAGTGAACTAAATTAAAGAAGCCTCTAATAATTAATTGATGATTTTAATTAATTATCAGATAATGATTTTTTTGCTCCAACATTTAAAATTCATCAATATTTAGATTTAACATCCCTTCAAATAAAAAATGCAACCAAGGAAGATTACAATCATGGTCTAGTAGTCAAATGTGAGGGATGTGCAACCAAAGAAACAGTGAAGAAATGCAAGTGTTATAAACTCATCAATCACCATTATCAATAATATAGTATTAAGAATGAAAGGCAAGAAATGTGGGATAATTTGTTGTAGACTTAATAAAAGCATGGAAACAAACAATATTTTCGCAAAAGCCTCAAACTTTTATTCATAGGTAAGATTATGATTTTTGGTCAACTAAAATATAGACTTTATTTTACTCTTAAGAATTTTGAATTCTAGTTAGAAAATGGTTACGTAGAACCTCTAGGTCAACCAACCTATCAAGATTTGTCACAAGTAGAAAAATATAAACTTTAAAGAGAACATTTAAAAAAGATGAAAAAGCCTTATTTCTAATTCAACAAGTAATTGATGAGTCTTATTTTTCCTAGGGTTGTAGCAATAACTAGATCCAATAGGACATGGGATATTTTGGAAATAGCTTATCAAGGAAGAACCAAAGTGGAAGTAACTAAATTACAGTCTTTTAGGAAAAGTTTTAAGAATTTTCAAATGAAGAATTTAGCTTGTTTGTAGATTATTTTTTTAGTCAAGTTATGCATATTATTAATCAAATTAGATCACATGGAGAAGAAATAATTGATCAAAATATTGTAAAAAATATTATTAGGAGATTCCCTAGTAAATTTGATGTTATTGTGGTTGCAATTGAAGAGTTAGAATATCTTATACAACTATTTGTAGATGAGTTAATGGGATCTCTATTATCCCATGAATCCAAAATGAATAGGATCAATAAGAATAGATAATGTACATTTTAATTATAAATTTCATTCAACAAAGGTAGATGAAGAGGAAGGTCAAGATATAGAGACATGAGAATAAATAGTAATTAAAGAGATTGAAGGAGTAGTCTACATTAAGGTGGAAGGAAAAATTAAAGTTTTAGTTCCCATAGCCCTAAAGGGTGCATTAGAAATTAGTTTCAATAACAATATCAGAGATACAATAAGTTTAATATTTTTTGTTATTATTATATGAAATTTGGTCATTATACATATGTGTGCTTAAAAAAAGTAGGAAAGGGTAAAAAATAAATTTTTAAAAATGTATTTGAAATAAATTTAAGGTCATTTTAGTTGCATGCTATGTTTCTCAAGAGAGAGCTAGTGATATTTACTTTTTAGATAGTAGAAATAATAATCACACGATTTAATAGGAAATAGATATTTTATTTGCAGGTTTAGATAGTTATGTGAAGTTAGAAGTCAAGATAGGTAATGATATAATCAAGTGTTAGTTATAGGTAAAGGAGTAACTAATATTGTTAAAAAATAAGGTGAAAGAAATAATATTCTAGATATTTATTTTATGCTTATACTGAAGCATAATCTTAGGATTATTAGACAACTTATATAGAAGGGTTACAAATATTTTTGAAGATAATATTTATATCATATTAGATAGACTTCCTAATGATAGGCTGGTTGTAAAATATAAGATAACTAAAAACTAAATGGTCACACTCTAAATCAAAAGTGTAACTCAAAAGAAAGCCCAAGGAGAGCCCAATCAAGAGGTAGCAAATTTCAAGACAAATTATTTAGACTAGATGTGGCTATAATATCTAAGCTATGAACACCTTCATTTTGGAGGTTTAAATTTATTAAAAAAAAAATGGTGAGAGAATTACCACCCATTGAGGACTAAACTAGCTCATGTTAGAGTTCTATTTTGGTAAGAAAGCATAGAGAGATTTTTCCAACATGAGTTTTTTCTAGAGAAAAGGCACTGTTATAGATTATTCACATTGATGTATGTGGATGAATATAGAATCCATCATTATGAGGAAGAAAATATTTTCTAATTTTTATTTATTATTTCATAAAAAATACATGGATATATTTCCTTAAGAAGAATTTTGGAACCTTAAAAGTATTCAAGGATTGCAAATCAATGGTTGAAAAAGAGAGTGACAAATAGAGAAAGGCACTTAGATTTGATATAGGTGAAGAATACAAGTCAAATGATTTTTTATTTTTTTATAGATATCATGGAATTAAGTAGTAGTTTACTAAAAGTTACACACTTTTTTAGAATAACATTGTAGAGGGAAAGAATAAAAATATAGTGGATATTTCCAAGAGTATGTTAAAAGCTAGGAACTTATCTAATGAATAATGTTAGATACACAAGACAACTGAGAGGGGGAGGGTGAATCAACTATACACTTTAAACATTTGACCGCTCAATATATTATCAAACCCTTATCAACTATTAAACCCTTATTATGCATTAACATAATGTAAACATGATAAACAGTAATACAAACGCATCAAACACATAAAAATAGTAGATTTATGTGGAAAACCCAAGAAGGGAAAAACTACTGTGAGGATTATCTCATAATATAAAGTAATAACACCACCAAATACAATGGTCTCACTACCAAAGGGCTCACTGCCCAAAAGAAAGAAGGGCTCATTACAAAGGACTCATTATCTAGAAGAAAGAAGATACAAGAAGGGGTGGCTCATTGACAATTTAAACTACTTACAATGAATCTCTCTTATTCCAAAGATACAATTCCACTGAAGCACAAACAAATCCTTCAACAGACTAAAATGTAGACATGTTTTGCTCACTGCATCTTAGAGTCATAGGAATTAAAGCTCACACTCAAATCATCTCACTTGATCACTTTTGCATCTTTTACATCACACACACTCTCTACACAATTCACGCAATAAATCATCATGTATTTATACCATCTATGACCTAAAACAACCTTAATTAGGTCAGCCTTAAGGAAATGTATACACCTAAAACATGCAACATCAAATAGGCCGATACCAAACACTTCCATGGTGTAGAGAAGTGAAGGAAAACCATGCCAAAACATAGCTGGGACCCAAATCTACACCAAAACACTTCTCAACACTTCTATAAACAACCATCATCTACTGTAATTAGCACTAACACGTCAGGTCAACCAAACCTACATTAACACTAACAATCAACCACAAGAATGCCTCTCCAGGTTCAAATACATCTCATGGACCACACAAAAACATTCTAAAACATCTCAAAATATTACACATAATAAAAAAAATTCCACTACTACTACAACCACCTGAAACTTTGGAACACCTTTATTTTATGCAACTAGACACATTGGCACAAAAATACAACACAATAGACAACCTTGTGGAACACCATAACACTTGAAACTTCAAGGAAAGGTAGATACTAACAATATAAGAATGTTCCCATATCTGCAAGATAATAACCTTCACTACAGAGAAATGCAGAGAAAACTCATTCCTCCTGGACACCTTGTTTTACCAAACAATTGTCAAACACATCTTCCACTATAGAATAATAAAAAACCTAAAACTTTGAATATAGAACCTCTAAGAATCTCTAATCATCATATTCAAACCACACAAGAATATATTCAACCATGAATAAATGTGGAGAAGAACACTAAACACCACTCTGTCACACTAAATTCTCTTTCATTCAAATTTTCTCAAAAGAACCTGGAAACCAAGTAAACCAGTTACATCAACAACACTACTAACATCTTTGCAACACATCTGTAACATCTGAAAAACCTCTCATCAACTATAGCACATGCAACTATCTCTCCAAACATAACATTTACAACTATACTAAAGTAAGACATCAATGAAAACATCAATAACATTGTGTTGACATCAATACCATATACTCCAAGCTTTCAACAACTAAGGGTTGAGATAATAAACACCAAAATCATTCTGACACTCTCGTCATACAAGGGTTTGACATCAATGAAAACACACAAATAACTCACAAACAACTCAAGCTTCCAACAATCCCCCCTTTTTCACTGATGGCAACACCTTCTTTCTGAAAAACCATCAATAACAAAAGCAACCAACATCAACTCTACAACAAGCAATTTAGCAAGAAGTAACAAGTAGCACCCCCTAACCTTGGAAAATCTCACTCTTCATATTCTCATTCTCTTTCTCTTGAATGTAATCTCTCTCTCCCTATGGTCTTCAAACCGTATTCTCTTTTGCGCTATGTTTTTCAACCAAATCTCTCCCCCTTTGACATAAATGGCAAAGGGCCAACTCTCTTTCCTGTATTGAACTATTTTACTCTCCCCCTTTAGTAAAATTCAAAGGGAAACACTTGCACATCATATGCATATGATTTTTCATTTTTATTTTACCTTTTAACATCTACTACGTGCTCTCTCTTCACTCCACTTAAGTTTTTGCACTCTCCTACAACACCAAATCTCTCTCCCTTTGTTCCTTTTCTTTTCAGATAATAATTTTTCATACATTGTACTAACTAGTAACCACTACTACCTACTCCCTTTGAGAGGTAGCCTTCATCAATCCAAAACAAAAAAGTAAATCTTGAATTTCTCCACTAGACTGATGCACATTCTTATGCATCTAGTTGAAAGAAGGAGGGGCAATGACCCCTAACTTCTTTCAAAGATACAAAAAAGTATCTTTAGGAAGAGTATCTACAAATTGATCCTTTGTAGGAACATACTCTATCTTCACCTCGTTTTTTGTAATCTTCTCTATTAGAAAGTGATATTGGATTGAGATATACTTTGTTCTTGAATGCATCACTAGTTTCTTTGATATATTGATTGCACTTTTATCATCACATATGACAAAAATAGGTTCATTATATGATATTCAGATATCTTTTTATATTTTCTTCATCCATAACATCTGTGTGCAACAAGATGCCACTACAATGCACTCTACCTCTATAGTAGATAATGATACTAAATCTTTCTTTTTTCTCAACCATGAAACCAATTTTCTTCCAAGAAAGAAAGGACCTCCACTTGTACCTCTCTTTTCATCCACACAACCTACCCAATTTGCATCTATATAGGCACTTAAAGAGAAATCAGTATCCTTTGGATTCCATAGACCATAGTCTAGAGTGCCTTGTAAATATTTGAATATCCTCTTTACTTCTTCCACATTCGATTATCTAGGATCTTCTTGAAATATGAAAACAAGACAAACTACATGCATGATATCTAATCTGGTAGTAGTTATATATAGTAGTCCACAAATCATTTCTTTATACTTGCTCTGATCAGTCTTAAGAGATTCATCATTCTTTCTCAACTTGCACTAGTAACCATAGGAGTACATACTGGCTTAGATCCTTCCATTCCAAACTTCTTCAACTTTTCCTTAATATACTTTGACTGTGAAATAAAAATACATTTTTTGTCTGATTGATTTGTATCCCAAGAAAGAAATTCATCTCCTCAAACATTGACATCTTAAATTCATTCTACATCTCTTCTACAAACTTCTTGCACATTACCTCATTTCATCCAAATATTATATCATCAACATATACAACCATAATCAAAATTTGATCCTTCTCAACTTTAAAGTAAAGATTGCTATCTATAGTACCTTTATTGAATCCCTATAGAACAAGTACCTATCCATTTTTGCATATGAAGACCTAGGAGCCTGATTGAGACCATGCAATGCCTTCTTCAATCTACAAACCATATTAGGATAATCTAATAATTGAAATCCTTCTAGTTGTTCAATGTATACCTCTTCTTCCAACTCACCATTCAAGAATGCAAACTTCACACCCATCTGATAAGCCTTAAAATCCTTATGTTCTACAAAGGAAAAAAACATCCTAATGACCTCCATTCTTGCCACTAGAGAAAATTTATCCTCAAAATCTATTCCTTCCACTTGTGTGTAGCCCTTACACAAGTCTAGCCTTATTTATGAAAAATTATCCATTCTCATTCAACTTGCTCTAGAATACCCATTTAGTTCCTATTGCATTTTTTTTGCTGGTATTGGGACTAGTTCCCAAGTTTGATTTTTCTCAATCTGCATCAATTCTTCTTCCATAGCTTTGGTCCAATTCTCATCCTTACTGTAAGCTTCAATCACTATGTTAGGTTCTACTTTGGAAAGTAGACACAAATTTACCCATTCCTCTGTCATAACATCTTTTCTTCTTGTCAACACGCCTCTACTCTTATCACCAACAATCTGATCTTCAAAATGATTCATCTGCGCATTGAGAGGAGTCTTAGGAATCCTTTATGGAGCTTCTTCCTCTTCAACTTGTATCTCCTTTTCCTTTTCTTCTTCTTTTCCTTCTTCTCTATAAGAAGACTCATCAAATTCATATCCTCCTATCGGTACTGAAATTTTATGTGGTTCTTCATCTACTATGACACTTTCATTTTCAACTATCTTCTTTGACCTCTTGTTGTATCACTAGTAATCCTTTCTTCTTATAGAATACCCAAGAAATATTCCTTCATCTGATCTTGCATCAAAATTTCCCAAGTTTTCTTCATCTCTTTTGATATAGCATTTTCTTCTAAACAATCTGAAATATTTGACAGTAGGAATTCTGCCATACCATAATTCATACAAAGTCATTGAACTATTTACTCTTTTTTGTACTCTATTGAGTATGTATACTATAGTGTGCATAGACTCTCTCCAATAGACATCTGGTAGATTTGCTTCCTTCATCATTGTCCTTGTTGCTTCCTAAACTGTCCTATTCTTGCTTTCCACAACACTATTCTACTGAGGAGTTTTAGGATCTGAGAAATACCTCTTTATCCCATGATCTTAATAAAAAAATTTGAACTCATTGGAGGTGAACTCTCCACCTCTCTTAGACCTTAAAATTTTTATTTTCATATCCATTTCATTCTCAACCATTACTTTAAATGCTTTAAACTTGTCTAGAGCTTCTGGATTTTCTCTAAGAAAAGTTACCCGTCATTCTAGAGTAATTATCAATGAACAACATGAAATACCTGCCACCTTGAAAGATTCTTGTTCTTATAGGTCCACACATGTCTGTATGCACCAAATCAAAAGGTCCTGTAGTAGAATATTATTTGATATTGAACCTCTTTCTTGTTTTCTTCCCAACTTGACATTTCTTGTAAACCAGATTGATAGGATTTTTAATTCTTGGTAGATCTCTCACAGCTTGAGTAGAGCCGATCCTCACTAGGCTTTCAAAATTTATGTGACACATTCTTCAATGCCATAGCCAAATTTCATCGATTTGAGTTATAAAGAACTTATCATTATCACTTTTGAGCTAATAAACATTCCCATTTGTCCTTATTATCACAACAACTAGAGTTCTAGAGCTTCCTTTTATGATTTCACAACCACCATCCTAAAATACAAGATTATATAATTTTCCACACATCTTTCCCACACTCAAAATACTATGCCAAAGACCCTTGACATAAAGAACATCATCTATATTATGCTTTCCATCAAAACAAAATGAACTTTTTCCACATATCTTAGCAGATGTATCATCACCAAATGTAACAAGACCACCTTCAAACTTCTCAAGTTTAAAAATCTTACTCTTATCATCTAGCATATGATTTGAGCATCCATTGACAATTATCTAGGTATTTTTCTCCTCTCTAGCATGAATGGAAGTCACTATAGTCCCTTTGAGGTTGTGACATGTTTCTACAAAAATTTCCTTCATAAATCTTCCAAAGTTAGTAGAATTATTTCCAACATTCAGAGCCATGAACAAGAATTCATCATCTAGGTAGTTAGACTCATCATCAGATATGCTAGCATATTCTTTAACATAATAGCTTCTCTTGATATATTTACCTTTATTATCCTTGTATTTGTCATTTGAAACTTTGACTAGGCATCTTGAAGCATAATGACCTATCTTTCCATAATTGAAAATTTTGAAAGGAAGCTTACCTCTATATTTTCCAGTCCGCTTTTTCAATCTCCTAAGAAAATTTTCTTTTATCTCAACAAGATCATATAGATATGATCCATCATCCTTCTTTGTTTTTCTAGCTTTAAAAACAGTCCCTTTTCTTGAATCATTTTGACCAAACTCTCTCGATTCAAAATTAGTTAAAGCACCAAACAACTAATCTCTAGAATAATGATCTAAATCCTAAACTTCCTCAATGGTAGAGACTTTATGACTATAAGATTTAGGAAGAGTTCTTAATACCTTCTTTACCATCTCATCTTCTGGTAGTTTTTCATGAAGACCATTGATGGAATTGATAACTTCATCCTCTGACATCCTTAGGGTTTTAAAATTAGTCTTCAAATTTTTCATCTTTGCTTGCTTGACCTTATCATCTCCTTCATAGAAACTTTCCAAATTCTTCTAGAGTTCTTTAGTAGATTTGTAGCTCATAACCTTCACAATTTCTGAATCAACAAGACCACTTAAAAGAGAATTCCTTGTTTTTCTATTGTTCTCATATGCCTTGATCTCACCATCAATTGTTAGACCATTAGTAGGAATGGTATATCCATCTTCAATTAAATTCTAAACTCCAAACCCTAGGGAAATAAGGAAACCTTCCATATTAGTTTTTCCAAAATGGATAATTCATCACATCAAACAAGGAAGCCTCCTTCCTGTGTGCCATCTAGATCTACCCTCAAGCGGTTAAGATTATTCCAAGGAACCTTGCTCTAATACCAATTGTTAGATGTACAAGAAAACTGAGAGGGGGGTGAATTAGTTGTACACTTTAAACATTTAATCCCTTAATATATTATCAAAGCCTTATCAACCATTAAACCCTTATTATGCATTAAAAAAATGTAAACATGAGAAACAATAGTGCAAACAAATCAAACACATAAGAACACTAGATTTACATGTAAAGCCTAATAAGTAAAAAACCATAGTGAGGATTAGCTCAAAATATAAAGTAATAACAACACTAGATAAAATGGGCTCACCGTTGGAGGGCTCACTACCCAAAAGAAAGAAGGGCTCACTAGCAAAGGAATCACTATCTAGAAGAAAGAAGATAGAAGAAGGGGTGGCTCACTACCAGTTTGAACTACTAACAATGTATCTCTCTTATGCCAAATCCATAGTTCCACTGAAGCATAAACAACTCATTCAAGGAAATAAAATGTAGACACCTTCTACTCACTACATCTGGGATTCATAGGAATTAAAGCTCACAATCAAGTCACCATACTCGATCAATTTCATATATTTTGTATCACACACACTCTTTCCATAATTCACACAATAACTCACCATGTGTTTATACCATCAGTGACCTAAAAAAACCTTAAGGAAATGTATGCACCTTAATCATGGAACATAAAATAGGTCGGTACCAAAAACTTCCACGGTGTAAATAAGTGAAGGAAGACAATTCCACAACTTAATTGGGACCCAAATATCCATTGAAATTCTTCTCAACACTTATAAATAACAATCATCCACTGTAATTAGCACTAGCACACTAGGTTGGCCAAAACTACACTAACACTAAAAAGAAAGCACAAGCATGCTTCTCCAAGTTTGATAATATATCATGGGCCCCACAACATCATTCCAAAACATATTATAATAGTTCACATCATCAAAATATTCACCACCACTACTACTACCACCTAGAACTTTAGAACACCTTTATTCTATGCAACCAAATACACTGGCACAAACATACAACACACTAGACAACCTTGAAAAACACCTCAACAAATGGTAGATACTAAAAATATAATAATGTTCGTAGATCCATAACACAAGAAACTTCACTATGGAGAAATGCAAAGAAAACTCATTCCTCCTAGACACCCTGATTTACCAAATAGACATATTGTCAAACACATATTCCACTGCAGAATGATCTAGAACCTAAAAATTTGGATATAGAACCTCTAAGCACCTCTAATAATCATATCCAAACCACACAAGAATATCGTCAACCATTAATAAATGTGGAGCAAAACACTGAACACCACTCTATCATACTGAACTCTCTTTCATTAAACTTTTATCAAAAGCTCTTGGAAACCAAGTGAACTAGATGCATCAAAAACACTACTAACATCTCTACAACACATATGCAACATATACAACACCTCTCATCAACTATTGCACATGCATCTATGTTTCCAAACACAACTTCTGCAGTTATACTAAAGTAAGACATCAATGAAAACACCAACAACATTACATATTGAATTCAATACCAATAACTCCAGGCTTCCAACAACTAAGGGTAGACATCATCAACACCAACAAAATTCCAACACTCTCTTCATACAAGGGGTTGACATCAATGGAAAAACCAAACAACTCATAAACAACTCAAGCTTCCAACAAATAATTAGTAGAAGTAGTAGAATATGCAATGTATATTATAAACAAATGTTGTAGAAAGAGTGTCAAGGATGTAGTTCCATAGGAAACGTTGATTGGTAAGAATCATAGTGTATCATACTCAATGTTTTTTGGATGTTTCATATATGCAAATATGCTATAAGAAACAAGAAGAAAAATGGATGCTAGATGATTTTTTTATTTGTTATAGAAAGTAGTCAAAATTTTACAAGTTGTACAATCCCACTACCAAGAAGGTATTCAGTAGTAGAGAAGTTGAATTCAAGGAAGAAGAAGCATGAGATGGAAGTGTTAATAGATTAATTTTAATTGTAGTAGAAATACCTCAAAATAAAGAAAAACTAAAAGAATAAAGTTTGGAAGTTGGTCATCCAAGTCCACAAGTAGTAGTAGGTACTCGAAAAAAATATTTACGGAAATAATTCAAGAGAGTTGAGAAAATCAAGAAATTTGGACAAGGTGAACCATCATGCCAGGTAGGCGTTCCTTCTCATATATTATAAGTAAGTCATGAATCTGATTCTGAACTATTATCACTAATATCTTTGTCTAAAGGTGAGAATTTTTTTTTTTTGAAAGAGAATTATGATCAAGGGGGAGTAAATTTATATTTACATTAATTTATTTATTTTCTCATGAAGAAGCAATCAAGGAACAACATTAGATCAAGGCTATGGAAGAAGAGATGGATTTCATTAAAAGGAATGAAGCATAAGATCTAGTAGATTTACCTAAAGGTAAAGTTTCTATAGGATTCAAAAGTGTCTATAAGACCAAGTTTAATACAAATTGTGAAGTTGAAAAGTACAAAGCAAGGCTAGTAGAAAAAGGATAAATTGGATTTTTTGAATTGATTATAATGAACTTGAAAGGATTGATATAGTTAGAATGGTCTTAGCTATAAAAGAAAAAAAGAATCAATAAAAAATATTAGATGGATGCCAAATCAATATTTTTGAATAGTTTTCTAGAAGAAGTGTATAGATATAATAATCAATAGGTAATGAAGTACATGGTATTGAATACAAGATATGCAGATTAAAGAAAAATATTTATCATCTTCAACAAAAATCAAGGGAATGGTATAGCTAGATTGAATCATACCTAATTAGCAAGGGATTTAGAAAAAAAAAACAATGAGCCTAGACATTGTATACAAATATCAATATGGAAGGTCATATTTTATTGTGTCTAGTGCTTTTTAGATAAAATGAATAAAGCTTGAAATATTTATTGATAAAAAATTTAATAATTACATAATTTTTTTTCCAAATCTAAAAATATTGGGTCCAAAGAAGTAAAAGTCTATTTTGAGCCCCATACAAAACTTAAAGCCTGATATTAACATATACAACCATACAATAGACTGAAAAAAGAGGCTTGATAATAATATATACAAGTATATCCCAAGCTTGATATAGAAAGAAAAAATCTTGAAAATAACATGTGCAATCATATCTAAGGCTTGAAGAAAAAAGAAAGTAAGATTCTAAATGCTTAAAAAATGAAGATAATAGTAGCATAAAAAAAAAAACAATAAAAATCATAGAACTAATCAAAGGGTACCATGGATATCGTGTACAATATTTAATTTGGAATATTGGCCCCATGAACCATGGAGTCACCGTGAACCATCAAACCACCTTGAAAAATAAAAGAATCTTTAACAAAGTATCTCACTACAACAACTCCTTCATTTACTCCTTCTATAACAACCCCTTTGACAACAGGGCCCTCTTGGCCAAGTAGAGAAACTAGAGGATGTGGAACATGGTATAGGAAAAACCTAGTAGCATGAAAAAAATCTTGAACCTAATCTAAAATGAGATGGACCAATTCCAAATGATGGGATTAGAGAGAATTCTTCACACTTACACCATAATTAAGTTGCAACCCATGATTTATAGGATTGCATTTGCCTATTACACCTGAATTTTTCATTAAGTATTTATGATAAAAAAATTCCCAACTAGAACCTTACCATTAAATAGGTCATAATTTTTACTACTTCATTTAATATTTTCCATTAAATAGGTCATAATTTTTACTACTTCATTCAAGAATAAAATATTGATGCACATAATCAATAAAAAAACTATAGAAGATGGTAATAAGATTGTAAGAAATCCACATTGTTAGATAGGTAAACAAAGACAACCTAGGAAGGATATAGAATTCAAGGAGTTGATTGAAGGAGGTCTTGACCAATTATTGTTGTAATTGTCTCACCAACCAATGGGAAATCTTGATAAATATCTTTTCAAGTTTATCATAGTTAATATAATCACATTTGTTAAATTCTCACTTTTTATTGGGATGTGAATACAATTATTCTTTAGAAAAAGTGTCACATTTAAGAGAAAATTAAGATAAAGGAGGCATGGTAGAATTAATAGCCTCAACAATCCATAATGTTAGGTCAAGGTTCATAATAAATCTTGTTGTAGGGCACCAAAAAAGTTCCATGAAGTATAAAAATGTCATTAGTTGTAATTAGGATACATGTCCCTTCATGGGAATGCACATATATATGCAATGTAAATAATATACGAAAGATATATGTATATGTATATAGAGAGATATAGAGATATATATCAAGAATATATAAGAAAACACTAAGAATTATCTTTTGTATATGGTTATGATATAATATAATGAGATATAAGGAGTTGTCTACAAATGTGTTATGGATGAATGAATTACATTCTTTTGTTGTTAATATAGTAAAGACTTATCTATTCTTCATAATTCCTTACTAAAAATGATAGTTTCTCTTATTGTATCATTTGGGGTATAAAATGACTACACAAAAGATCCTAGGGTATATATCTCTAGATTTTAATTCCCCATTCTTCTTTCCAACATTTGGTTTCATTGTCAGGACCCTAGAGAGAATAGTAAAGAAAGTAAAAGAATAAAAAGGAAAAGAAGCTAGAAGAAAAATATGTTAGACCCTAAGAGCCACCTCTATGAGAGGTTGTAGGCTATTAGAGGATGAAAAATGGAAAGGGGAGAGGGATTTGAAAATATCCTTGAAAAGATGCAATCATTCAAAATTTTCTTTTAAATAAAAGATATATATATATACAGAGAGAGAGAGGGATTAATGGAAGTTTGGACCTAGAAAAATACATGGGAGTAGGAGATAACAAAAGAAAAAGAGAGATACTTGAAATTATTAAATTAGGGATGGAGATGCACACAAAAGAAAGGAGACTAAAACAAATTCAGGAAAGACATGAAAGATACTATTAAAGAATGGAAGAGGTAGAGAAAAGGGATAAGGAACATAATATAGAGTGTGAAGGAAAACTAGAATAGAGGAATTAAACATGTCATTGAGGGTTTTGTTGGGCATGCCAATGTGGGCACTGCCAAAGGAGAAGAAGAAGAGCGCAGTAGTATGAGTGTTGTGAGGAAGGATAGAGAAGAGATTTGACATTTAGGTTCTGACATAAGAAAAATAAATCAAATCATTCAAAAAATAGAAGAAGGAGTTGAAAACTATGGGAACTTCAAAAAAGAAATGGAACAAGCAGTAATAAGAATCATAACTCCTCCTAGAAATTAAACATCATTTATACATCTAGAAGGGACAAACACCCAAGTAAATAATGAATGGTCACAACTAGAAACTTTGGTATTTAAACTTTGCAATACAACATTTGATGACAATTACTTGGACGAATTAGTAACTGTAAGTGTATCAAAGATAAGAAATGAAAATGCATTAACTAATCAGGAGAATTATAGGAATTTAACACCCTATAACAAAATGACACCATCAAATAATCAAATGACACTTATGAATAGACAAAAACCTTCAAGAATGAAGAGGAACTTTGAATGGATGCAACCCTCAAACCAAGAGTCACCCCTAATCCTTTAGCCCTAATTCCAACAAAGGAAAGAGAAGAAATAAATTTTTTCATGCTCCTCTATCCTACTCCTCTCGTTTGAATTGACTATGTGCATGGTCGACTGTGTGTCGGGGGTACCCCTTGGTCCCCCTCCCCTATCCCCTTCTATCCAGATTACCCCTATAATACATGTGGCACCGTCCTTGAGGCCCTCTCACATGCTATCTACATCAGGGTATCTCATGATTCCTATCCTGCCTGGTATCGAGGTGTTAGTAATCCCTATTACCCCATTGTATAAGGGTTGGAAATATGTGTTGACACACAAAAAATTGACTTCTAAGGGTTCTATTCCTTGTTTGAGTGCAGAGATATCTGTCTCAGGTAATGATTTCTCCATTCCTGAAGCTATTAGCAACAAGATAGTTTCTTCCATGGAGTTGGCAGTGGTGGGTAAGTTTATTTCCTTTCAGCCCTCTGTGGATATGGTTAGAAGGTGGGTTGCTATGAAATGGTGGTTGAAGGATAGTGTTGGTGTCTGCACCATGGCTAGTGGTATTTTCCTCTTCAAGTTTACGGTTGAGGAAGATTTGATATCTATGCTCTCGTCAGGTCTGTGGGTCTATGGGAAGCATGGGCTATCATTATGCCATTGGAAACTAGAATCCTGAAGTCGATCTCTACAAGTTAGCTTATGTTTGGGTTCATCTCCTTGGTCTTCCTCTAGAGTACTGGGATGAATCTATCTTTCACTGCATTTGGGACTCTTTGGGCCAGTTCATCACCTCAGACTATCACCAAATCCATGTACAGGTTATTTTTTGCTTGCTTTTGTGTCAACATTGATGTCAATAAGACCTTACCCAACTCTATGAATCTATGTTCTATTTTTGGATCTTGGATTCAACTTGTTTTCTATGAGAATGTTGTGATATAATATTAGAAATTTGCTAAAATAGGACACCTTATCTCGGATTGTGAATCCTTAGTTAGGAATGACCCCTGTCCTAGTGCTCCTTTACCTGAGATTCCCTCTAATATCTACCCCTTTGAATCAGATCTTCTTAGGATTATTGAGTCCCCAGTTAAGCTTGTGTTTGATGAACCTATGATTCTAGTGTTGTATGAGGATTTGGATTCCTTTGGTTCTTCCCTAGGACTCAATTTTTTTGTTCCCAGTAGTGCTCAGGACTCTAGAGTTTCTATGGAGATTCCTCTCTCTACAATAAATTTGGGTGTTGAGGAAGGTGAAATATAGGATGAAGTAGAGAAGAAATATTCACCTTGTCTAGGATAGGTAGAGAATATTGTGGTACCTCAGGAACAAACTATGGAAAAAGAGTTTAGGTCAACTCCTAAGAAGAAGGGTAAACAAAAGAAAGCAGACGTGGGTGGTGATTCCAAAGATGGTAGACCTAATCAATGAATGACTAGGAACAAAGAGACAATAAAAGAAATCATGATAGGTAAATAGAGGACATTAGAGGTGTCCTCAAAGAAAAACTCTAAATGAAAGTCCTATCTTGGAATGTTAGAGGGATAAATAGCTCCCACAAGTAGCTGGCCCTGAATAATTATGTTTTAGAATATAAGGTTGATATATTACTCCTTTAAGAAACTAAGATGAAGAAAACCAATTTTGAACCCATTGCTAAGTATATTTGGCCAAATGCTCTCTTTGCTTGTTGTGATGCTAATGGGGCATTTGGTGGTTTTTTTTTTTTGTGGAATCCCACTCGGATTTCTGGCTCTGAACTATTTCAATGAAGGAATAGCCTGGGTATAAAGTTCTCCAATAGTGGGGGTTCTTGGTTCTTGATAAATGTTTATGCTCCTAATATTAGGAATGCGAGGAAATCCCTATGGAAAGATATTTCTAATTTGATTTTGGCTAACAAGGATGGTTGTTGGCTGGTGGCTGGGGATTTTAACTCCCCCTTTACCCCTTAGAGAAGAGTGGGGGTCTGAATGATTATTTTGACAATATGTCTGATTTGGTTGAATTTTTGAATTTTACTACCTTGGTTGATATTGGCTTGTAGGGCCAGTCATTTACCTAGTCTAATTGATGCCTTGGGGCTAATCTAATCTAGGTTTTCCTTGATAGATTCCTTTTTCCTCCCAATTGGACTGCACTTCTTAATGCTAATTTGTTGGCTCTCCCTAGAATGGTTTCAGACCACAATCCTCTGTTGTTACTCCCAACTAACCACTCTATTGTTGGTCCATTCCCTTTCTGATTCAAAATCATGTGGAATTCCCATCCAGACTTCAAGAACAAGGTTGCTACCTGGTGGAATATCTCGGTGCATGTCTCCCCTATGTTCAAGCTCTCTCAAGACTCAAAAATTTCAAAAATATGGTTAAAGGGTGGTATAAGCGTGTTTTTAGAGATGTGTTCCATCAAAAAGGGGTCTTGGTTGTTAAAATTGGTGAGTTAAAAAAAAGAATGGAGGAAGGTGATAACAATATTATGATAGGCCAATAAGAGAAGAAGGAGATATTCGAATGAGAGAAAATATCAAAGAAAGAAGAGGTTTTTTGGAAGAAGTCTAGAATATAATGGCTAGCTGAGGGGGACCAGAATACATCTTTATTTCATGTGTTGGCTCTCAAAAATAGAAAAAGGAATTAGATAAAAAAGATGAAAATGAGGCAGGTGATGAAGTTTATAATCCCATACAGATTGGTCTATTAGCTTCTAATCAATTCCAGCAAGCTTATTCGCTTCCTTTGGAGGCTCTTGCCCCTGGGTTGGTTGATCTATTATTGAAACCTCTTCCTACTCCTATTTCCCATGAGGATAATGTTTTAATTTTAAGGGTGGTTTCTTCTAAGGAGATTCAGTTTGCTGTGTTTAGTATGGGTGCCTATAAATCCCCTAGGTTCGATGGTTTCCCCCAGCTTTCTTCCAAACCTTTTGGTAGATTGTGGGGGAGGACCTTACTCTTACTACTAGGGATATTTTCAAATTTGGTAAATTTCTTAAACAACTAAACCACACCTTCATAGTTGTGGTACCCAAATATGAGAACCCTCTAACCATGTTTGATTTCCATCCTATTAGTCTATGTAATATTGTTTATAAGATCTTCTCCAAAATATTGGTGAGCCGCTTTAAACCCCTCTTGGAGAAATTGATTGGTCCCAGTCAAAAAGGTTTTTTTCTTGGCTGCCATATATTGGATGCTACTTTATCCACCCATGAAACTCTTCACTTTATGGATAGGTTAACAAGCCTAGCATGGCATCGAAGCTTGACATTTCCAAAGCTTATGATAAATTCCTATGGAAACTTCTCCCCAAAGGCCTTGATAAGTCTGGCTTTAATAAAAAAGTGATCAATATCATTATGGAATGTGTCTCCATGGTGAAGTATTATGTTCTGGTTAACGGTGTGTCCCAAGGTTTCTTTGAGGATGGGAGGGGAATTAGATAGGGAGACCCCCTATCCCCTTATTTGTTCATTATGGCAGTTGATGTGTTGAGCAGGAATGTGGCAAGTATGCTGTCAGAGGGCTCCATCAAGGGTGTCAAACTAGTCTCCACCCTTGACCTCGTTACTATTCAACAATTTGTGGACGACATTATGCTATTCAAGAAAGCTTCGGTGGTGGAAGCTAGAAAGTGGAGAAGTTGCCTCAATCTCTATGTGGCTTGTTCTGGTCAATGCATCAATTATAATAAAAGTATGATCTATTTCTTTCATTTCACTCTTGGTCTATAGGATCATGTGACCGTAGTGTTAGAATGTGTGAGTGCCACTCTTCCTTTAGTTTACCTCCCCTAACTGTTAAGGAATTTACTCCCAACTTTTGGAACACTATTCTTGAAAGGGTTCAGAGGAAGCTTGCTAGGTGTAAATGTTCTCTCTTGAGTCATGTAGGAAAGTTGTAGCTCCTCATTGCTGCTCTATAAGGAATACCTGTTTATTTTCTGTCCATGTTCAAAATTCCTAGTAACATTGCTGAGAAGTTCGAGAAGATTCAAAGAGTCTTTCTATGGTCTGTCACATAGGATAAAAAGATGTCGCTTGTCAGCTAGGAGAAGGTTTTCCTTCCCAAGCTTGGGGGGATGGGGGGCTGGGCATCAAGAAAGTCCTTTCTTCCAACAACGCTTTTCCTACTAAAGTGGGGTGGGACTAGTTAAGGGATAAAAAGGACTGGTGCGAAATAATGAAAGCCAAATAATCTGGGCAACTGGCTCCTAATCAAATGTATTGAGAATGATCATCCCCATGGGTCTCTAGCTTGAAATATTATTTGCAAATTGAAGAATCTTCTACTATTTGGCCTAGGATGGAAGATTGGAAGAGATAGTAAGATCTTCTTTTGGGAAGATTCTTGGCTCTAGGACTCCCCTTTGGCCAGTTTGGAGTTCAAAAATCTGATGGAACTTGCAACTCAGTCCTTTGGTAGGAACATGTGTGACTACATTCATAGATTGTAGGGTGTTAGGATTTGGAAATATATTGGCTCATGTGGCCCTCTTTCACCTAACCTAAAATGTTTGTCTTCTTCCTTATAGGTCTTACTCTCTTAGTACAAAATACATCTATTAGATGTTCAAGATGATTTCTTTTGGGCCTTGGATAGTAAGCGAGATTTGAATGTCAGGACAACTTATGGTTTGCTGTAGGACAAGGGCCTAAAGAGTAAGGTTTTGAAAAATATTTTGAACCATCACTTGATACCTAAAATTAACTTCTTTTGGTGGACTGCTTGCCACAACATGATCCTAACCCAAGATAATCTAAGGAAGAGGGGATTCTAGATGCTGAATAGGTACTTCTTGTGCAAAATTAATGAAGAAACTGTGGATCATATGCTTCTGCACTATCCTTTTGTTGTTGGTGTTTGGGACCTTGCTTTTGTTGAGGGGTGGATTGGTCCTTTCTAGCACCCCCTTCCCATGGAAATTTCAAAGCAAATCCCCCCCATCATCTATTGGTGCATCTAGAAGGAAAGGAACAATAGGGTTTTAGAGGAATTGGGAAGATCCTGAAGTGTTTGGTTGTGGGTCAAGGCTTATATATGAAAGTCTCTCGTTGCTCAAGTGGAAACCACCGGACACTGCCCCAACTGATTGGGAGATCAAGATGGCTAAATCTTGGAAAATTGTGCTTGGTAGTGATTCTTTTGATAATTCCAAATCCCTTGCTAGGAAAGAAACCTTTTGGAAACCTCCAGATGTGGGTTGGTTTAAACTAAATTTTGACGGTGCGGCCAAGGGGAACCCTGGTATGGCTAGTATTGGTGGTGTTATAAGGGAGTGTCAGGGAAACTTGGTTGCTGGGTATGATTCAGGTATAGGTATTCACTCTTCTATGGTGATAGAGTCTTGAGTGCTACTCAATGGAATTGAGATTGTTGTCACTCTGGGTATGAAAAATTTTGTAATTGAGGGGGATTCTAAAAATTTGATAGACTCTATTAATTTGGGTCATTTGTTTGGTTGGAACTTAAGGGATATTCTTTTGGAAATTAATATTTTAATCTCAGAATTTGAAAGTTATCACCTGACTCATATATTTAGGAAAGGTAACTAGGTGGCTGACGGCTTCACCAACTTGGGGTCCACTTGACAGATTTACAAATGTTAGAAAAAGATAGAAGTACTGCCAACATCTATTCAAAGGTTAATCCTCTTGGAGTAGAGGAATTACTCTATTAATAGTGGTTAATCTTACTATATTTTTAAGGTACATGTGGCACTCCTTGACAAATCATTGGAGGGTTTGGTTTGGAAGGGTAAGGTGACTGGGCTCAAGTGGGTGGCCACGTGGGTGCTTTATTTCATAATCATGTTTGGTGGGGCATCTACCCTTTATGGGTTGCCTTCCCAATGGTACAACATTTCCTATCAAATCTCGTGGAATTCATGTAAAGTGATGTACTTCACCAACTCATCTAATAATTCCAATTTAAGGCATCTCTTGATTCACCTTAGATTTTATTTGATTTAATTGAAAATTTCAAATCTTCCCCCACATTCAAATGGCTTTGGAGATCATGTAACCTCCTTAAGTTGATTAGCACTATGGATTTAAATCCAGATACCATTATTATTCCTTATTGTTTTAATTTTGGGTTCCTTTATGATGATTATGGGCCAGCGATATTGTTGTCATTGGGAATGACCGTCAAAGCATGTAAATGTCATTCTACCTTTATTATGACTTTTCATCCCAGCTGGCGGTGTAAATATTATTTAAGTAATGGTAATCTCTTTGGTGAACTATGTGATTTTAGGAATCCTTTTTTATTTTATTTTAGCTACTGTGTTCTGTGGGTCACGATGGGAGGTGATAGAGTTAGGAATAAGCTAGATAATTGCAAGGATTTTCACTTGGACCCCCTAGCTTGGTATATCTATTCAGGAGAAGGCCTTGCATTGCTTCTGGAGAATTTTCTAGGCCATGACGAGGTGTTGTCGACCCATTTTTTTGGTTCTTGGAAGGAAAGTCGGGTCACTGTGGGTGGCATATCTTTCGAAGTGGATGAAGAGGTGATTAGTAAGGCTACTAGCCTTTCTTGTGAGGGTATGAAGTATAAAAACCACACCAAAACACAAGATTTGGTGAGATCGAACGTGTTCTTCAAGGGTGATGAGAAGCCGGTGAAAAAGCAGTTGGGTTTCGACCGCGAAGTGTTGCCTAAACTCTGGGATAAGGTTTACCTTGCCATCATGAAATATATTACTCTTGAGGGTAGATTAAAGGTAATTTATTTTTACCACTTACCACTATTAAATTAATAAGGCACAATATGTTACTGAGCCTCCCTTTCTTTTTTCTTTCTTCTCTAGAAATTTCCATCAAAGAGTCCCATGATATTTCCACTCTTAACCTTCATTCTCTACCTCCCTTATCGCTGTATCAGGGCCTTATCTAAAGGATCTACTAGTTTTATTTATATTTGTGCCCCAAACCCATCTTGACTATGTGGGTGGTCCAAAAACATGTCCCTTGTTGTTTCAGAGGGCTTGAAGAGAAAATCCCCCGTCCTTGAAAATGACCTCAGTATTGAGGCTTTAGCCACTTCTCCCTCGAAGAAGAAGAAAAATATGGTTCGGTTGGCCCAGTCGAGTGCTACGGCTGGAATTTTTAGAGCTGAAACACAAGAAGGTGAGAAGACTGGCTACTAAGAAAGGGAAAAATGTGCCTTTACTCCTGAGGGTTCTTCCGGTCACTGAGAGCGATGGTAAAAGTGTTGAGGAAAAATATTCTAAGGGAGATACTTTGGTGGGTGCTAGCTTTGAGATGGGGATGGAATAGATGAGTGTGAGAAGATCCAACAAGTTGGTGAATGCAAGAAAGGGGCCCCTACGGATGATATCTCTAGTGACTCGGTGCAGATTGGTGATAGAATTGAAGGTATCAAAGTTACTAAGAAGGTGAAGGATAAAGGTCCTATAGAATACCCTAGTAATTTCTCTAATATGAACAAAATTCTTAGGGAAAACTCTACCAATTCCTTGGATACTAAGGCTAGTGCTGATGTGGAGATCCAGAGAAAGGAAGGAAATGTGGATGAGCTTGGTGTGTTGCAGGAGTAGGTTGCTAAGATGGATCATAAATTCAATTGCCTGGCTCGATTCACTATCAAAATGATTCAAAGGTTGACTATCACTCTCTTAGATGTTTTCAAGGAGGAAATGGACAAGAGAAACATGGATGAAGACCCCAATTGGATCAAGGATGATGTGTTAAACCTTCTGGTCTAGAATTGGGAGAGTGTGGACAATTAGTGGTCAATTCTATGTTTTGCCATGTCTCTGTTGTTACTTGGTTGTGTTTGTGTCTTTCTTCTATTGTTACTGAAAGTCTTTTTTGATGTTTAATGGTTTTGTTCCTTTTTGGCCCTTTGGGCTTGATGTGTAAAGGGCACAACACCCTATAAATTTTGATTGTATAATCAAAAACAAAGGAAAGACAAATATTTATGAAAGAAGTAGAACAAAAAATAAAGGAAAGAAAATATACAAAACATATACAATTTCTATATAGGCTACATAGATAGTGATTCAGAAAAAGAACCAACCATGAATACCACAACTAAATTACCCATGCTTGGGCATGATACAACTGAAGCAACTAAACATGTGTTCATGGGCAGAGAAAAAACCTAACTAGAAATGACATCAAATTATTTGACTTTGTAGGATCAATTCATGTTGAAACCTTACAATGGTATCAAAAAACTATCCAAACCATGATAAAGACTAGGATATAGTCAAGAAGGATTTCCTAGAAAAAAATTTCACTCTAGAAGTGCCTATAGAAGGAGTAGGTAAACTATGAGAAATAATGCAACATGAAGATGAATTGATCAAAGGCTTTGAAAATAGGTTTAAAGAGGTTACTATATGTATAGAAGAATCTATAAGTTAAAAGAAAAATATCAAATGGTTTATCTCCATATTCCTACTAGAAATAAGAGTAGCACTTGATGGAAGAAATTTGAATACATATCCATAATTGGTTACATTCACCTACTAGATTGAAAATCAGTCATGGCACAAGCAAGACAAAGAAAGAGAAAACAAGGAAATAGAAAAAAATTGACTTGGTGTCAAAGAGTTAAGACTAAAACAAGATATTATGGACAAAAGGGACATATATGCATCTAGGCCTAACATATGGTGCACCTTCTATGGAAGAGAAGATCATGGTAGAAATGATCTCCCAAAAAACTAAGGGAAAATAAAGCCAATGCGTTATACATAGACCTCCAGACAATATCTAAGAAAGTAAATTTAGTCTAATATGGAATGTGTAGAGAGTGGGATGACCACAATACTGAAGATTTTCCATCATAACTATTCTGATTAGGAGAAGATCCCACCACAATAAAAAAAAAGACTAGTACACACTAGGATATGTAAAAGGACTAGTAGAAAGTAAACTATATGTACCAGATACTAGATATAGACAACAAAACCAAGGAAATAAAAACAATAGAAAAAACCTAGAGTAATACATTAATAATGGTTCATTCTATGAAGGAAAAGGAGGTTGAGGTTGAGGATCAGGTTCTACATGTTTTTGATTTTGGAAAACCAGGACACTTTGTAATTGAATGCTAGGGGAATGAAGAAAATAATGTAGATTATATGGTCAAGAAGATCACAATGCCTTCAATTGTGAAAAAGCATGCTAATATTATAAAATAACATCACTGCAAACTCAAACTGATGAGCTAAAAAAATCTAATACAAACAAAGGAGAAATAATTCTTTTGAAGGTATCCAAGAATTTGGAAGAAGAAATAAGGAGATAGGAAGGTAGGAAGGGATGAAGGATACACCACAAAAGAAAGTACCATTAGAGATGATTATCAAATACACCTAGAATAAAAAAAATTAAAGTAGTAATAGTCACTAAATAGGGTACTAGTATCAGAAAACAAGAATAAATACTCATACAAGAAGAGATCTTAGAAGGGGAAGAAAATTTCCACCCCACCAAGCAACAACATGACTAGATCCTAGAATAGGCTAGGAAAATCATTGAGGAAAAACAAGGAAAGGAAAGAGAGTAGAATGGGTTTTTCTAAGAACAAGTAGTAAGGATACTAAAATAATTAGCACAGATGGTAGGGCAACATGAATTACTAATAAAATTAAAACTTATTTCTAAATATTGGAATAAGAAATCCATTTTGCAAGTCAGGATACCATGGAAACATTGGAAAACTAGGCCTATCATGATTAACCTCTAGATCCATAATCAAAAAATCTCTAGGGTAATGGTTGATTTAGGGGAAAATGTTGATATAATTGTTGGAAAAACAAGAATGGACAACTAAGAGGGGGGGTGAATCAATTGTCACAAAATCAAGACTTATTTAGCTTTAAACAACCTTTAATCTCAAATCTGACAATTAACAATGGAAGCATAAATCAACAACACATCAGAGACACATGAGCACGAAGAATTTTATACGTGGAAACCCTATTAGGGGAAAAACCACGATGGATGTTAGTCTAGAAGATTATACCCTATTAGAATTATAATGAAAGAAATAAATAGGGAAGGCACATGTATTCAGGAACACTGCCTAGAGCTCATTGCTCAAGGGAAGGCTCACTACCTTACATAGGACAATCAAATCAAATCCATCTGAAGAGGTTGAACTTAGAAATTAGCTTCTACAAAAGCTTGATGACAGTTCCAGTTAGGCACATAAGACATTCTACACACTTTGCTCAAACTCCTTCACACTCTACTCAATATCTTTCACACTCTTCTCTGCTCCTAAATGATTTGATCTTTATTCACACATATATTTCACATACATACACCGAGCATACATTTAAAATGAAGAGACAATCGCTCTTATATATCCGCTATACGAATCTACATCAACAACTCTGTCGGCCAAGAATAAAGAATAAATTACAATTGTCGGCCTTAATACATGAGCAAATCTTGATGCACATCAACCTAAGTCAATCACAACATAGTGAGGACCTCAATCAACATCCTCGAACATGCCAAAAAATAGAATATTAATCCCCATGGATCCACAAAACATTACCACCATCATGTCGGCCAAGAACATGAAAAATCAAGCACACATCAGAAAAATATCCGATCATGATCACACCAAACAATGTAGACATACAACAAGAATAGACCACAATCTAGACTCATCCATGAATGTCACAGGAACATGCACAATAATTGAAATTTCCATAATTTCATCCTCTTCTTCCAAGAACACCTGCTACAGTAACAGAGTGATTATAGCAACACATAACTTCATAACTTCCTCAATTCTTGATGCGTACCATTGAAAATTTTGGAGAACATACTAGATAGGCTTAGGAACGAACCCTTTAGTGTGAAACACCTAAAACTTAATGTACAACACTTTTCACCACTTGGATCTTCATAGCATCACAAACTACCTGTAACATATTTATTCTAATTTTATCAATCTCCTCAACATATACAACCTTTAGAATCATCAATGCTAATAGTGTTGACATCAATGACAACCACAACATCCAACAATCTCCCCCTTTGGCATTGATGGAAACACATGATGTGAAAAATAATACCATCAACACAACTGGATGTTAACATACTTCTCTCCCTTTGATCCACAGTTCTCTTCTCATAATTATTCTCTCCCTTTCTTGACTCTTCTCCCCCTTACTTCAAGAGTTTTTCACATTGTTCTTCTCCCCCTTTGAAATCAATGGCAAAGGTACACATGCTCTGAACCATATATTAAGCACATCTGACTACTCCCCTAAGTAGTAGCCACCACAACATCAATCCAGAATAAGATATGGCTATGAATTCATGGTCTGATGCAAAGACCTACATCACTTAGTTCTGATTAGGAGGGGAAATCACCCCTAACTTGCCTCTGAGGTTCTCAAAAGTATCCTTAGGCAATGGTTTAGTAAATATGTTTGCAATTTTATCCTTGGTAGGTATATACTCTAGTCTAACTCCTTTGTCACTTAATTTATCACTCAAGAAGTGATATTTGATGGATATATGCTTTGTCTTTGAATGCAACACTAGATTCTTAGAAATGTTTATGGCACTTGAGTTGTCACAGAATATGGCAATGGGTTCTTCATACTCAATTTTGACATCTCAGTATTTTATTTATCCATAATACTTGAGTACAATTGTTTGCAGCAGCAATATATTCTTCCTCAGCTGTAGATAATGAAACTGAATTCTAATTTTTGCTTAGCCAAGATACCATATTCTTTCCCAAGAAGAATGCACCACCACTAGTACTCTTCTTTTCATCCACATCTCCTACCCAATCTGCATCAGTAAAATCACTTAGGATAAGATCATCATCCTTAGGATACCAAAGACCAAAGTCAATTGTCCCTTTCAGGTATCTAAAGATTCTTTTCACAATAGTCACATGAAACTCTTTAGGATCAGCTTGATATCTAGCAACCATGCATACAAAATTCATTATATTTGGCCTAGTCTGAGTCAAATAGAGTAACCTACCAATCATTGACCTGTATCTTGTTTGATTTTCTTTAGGAGAATCATCATTTTGTGTAAGTTTTCATCTGGCTTTGAGTCTTCCATGCCAAAAAATTTAAGTAACTCTTTTACATATTTGGACTGGGATATAAAGATTCCATCTTCTAATTGAGTGATTTTTAATCCTAAAAAGAATTTCACTTCTCCAATCATTGACATTTCAAACTCACTTTTCATTTCATTAGAAAACTTCATACACAAATCATCATCACCTTCAAAAATAATGTCATCAACAAAGACTTCAATGATCAACTCTTTATTCTAATCCAACTTGAAATATAGATTGTTGTCAGCAATACCTTTATTGAATCCAAGCTTCAACAAGTATTTATCCTATATAGCATACCACGCTCTAGGAGCTTTCTTAAGTCCATATAGAGATTTCTTCAATCGACATACCATGTTTTCTTTGCAAATACATCTAGATGCTCAACATAGACTTCTTCTTCTAGCTCACCATTTAGAAATGCCGACTTTACATCCATTTGATATACTTTGTAATTCTGGAAAACAACATAAGCAAGAAATAATCTTACAGCTTCAATTCTAGCAACGGGGGAAATTTTTTCTTGAAAATCAATACCTTCCATTCATGAGCACCCTTTGCAAACCTGTCTTTCTTTATTTCTAACCACTTCACCTTGTTCATTCAGCTTATTTCAAAACCCCCATTTGGTTCCAATCACATTTTTGTTCTGAGGTCTAGGAACAATATCCCATGTATCATTTTTCTCTATCTGCATTAGTTATTCTTTCATGGCTTCCATCCAATATTCATCTTTGCATGCTTCATTGATATTGCTAGGTTCAGTTTTGGAAATTAGACAATACTCTTCTAAAATTCTTCTTCTAGTTTGCACACCTTTTCTCTTATCTCCTATGATCTTTCTGTTAGAATGATTTTTACTTACATACCTTGGAACTTTAGGACTTTCTCTAACTTCTTGTTCTTGTGTTCTTTCTTCTGTATTTTTGCTGGTTTCTGCTTCTTGATTCCCTTGCTTCATTAGAACAATTTGAAGTTGATTCTATGTCTAAAAATTATTTCCATTGTTAGTACTATCATGATGATCATCTGAATCATATCCACTACATCTTGATGGTCTATCAATATCTTCATCAAATTTGACATTTGTACTTTCAATGATTTTCTTCAACCTTTTATTAAAGCACCAGTAAGCTTTAATCTTAGTAGAGTAACCTAGAAAGATTCCTTCATCACTTCTAGCATCAAGCTTGCCTATATAATCATCTCTTGATGTAGCATTTGCTTCCAATTTTTTTTGAAATATTTGACAGTAGGCTTATAACCAAACCATAGCTCAAAAGGGGTCTTACCAAAATTAATGTTGACATTTACCTGGTTAATAGTATACACAATAGTGCTTACAGCTTCTCTCCAGTAGAAATGATCAACATTTTCTTCTAGAATCATGGTTCTAACAGTGTCTAGAATGGTTATGTTCTTTCTTTCAATGACACCATTCTGTTGAGAGGTCCAGGGAGTAGATAGTTGCCTTTGGATTCCATGCTCTTCACAAAAAGAATTTAATTCTTGGCAAGTGAATTCACCACCTCTATCTAACCTTAAACATTTGATATTTTGGCCTGTCTCATTCTCTACCATAGCTTTGAAGCTTTTGAATTTTTCTAATGCTTCATGTTTTTCTCTTAAGAAAGCAACCCATATCATTCTAGAGTAATCATCAATAAGAAACATAAAGTACCTTTCACCTTGAAGACTTCTGATTCTAGATGGAACACATAGGTCAGTATGTACCAAGTCCAGTACTCCATTAGAGTTATATTGTTTTCTCTAGAAATAATTTCTAGTCTGATTTCCCATCTGACATTCCTTGCACATAGTGTTAGTAGGCTTCACTAACTTAGGAAGATCTTTGAATGCTTGAGAAGAGCTTATTTTGACAATGTTATCAAAGTTCACATGACACAACCTCCTATGCCATAACTAGCTTACATCAACTTGAGAAATTAAACAACTTTCACTAGCAGCACTCAAGTGAAAAATATTACCTCTTGTCTTTGTACCCAAAGCAATCATATTTCAAGAACTTCCCCTTATCCTGCACTTACCATCCTTGAACTGAATATTTTAACCCTTGTCTACTATCTGCCCAACACTCAACAAGTTATGCTTTAAGCCTTCTACATAAAGAACATCATTAGTATTATGCTTACCACCAAAAGAAATAGTGCCTCTACCACGAATCACACCAGAAGTGTTGTCTCCAAATATTACAACACCACCATCATAGTTTTCCAAGCTTACAAAATTTATTTTGTCAATAGTCATATGATATGAGTATCTACTGTCAATTGCGCACTCATCCTTTTCTTCAATTATTTCTGCAAGAGCCTTCTCAACATTCACATTACTAGTAGATTCAATGGAAATCTAACCATTTTATTTGATAGAAATGAATACCCATTCATCTTCATTTTGAATTTCTTTATCAAATTCATCATCAGTAACACCTTCTTCAGCATAATAACATTTATTTTGAAACCTAGTCTTATCAGGTTTATACTTAGAGATTCTTTCAAGACACCTTGATGCAAAATGACCTATTTTACTACAAAAACATTTGATAGGTAAATTTCCTTTGTAATTACCCATGACCTCTAGCTTCTCTTTTCACAATCAATGCTTCCAGTTCTTCTAATTATTTTTCTTCACCTTCATACTTTAATGTATTTTTCGAACTCTCTCCCATATCATATCTCTGCTTTCTTTTCCTAGATATAGTAGCCTTGAATGCAGATTTGGTCTTAGGAGTAGATTCACCAAATTCACTTAACTCAAAGGTAGCAAGTTTTCCAATCAACATGTCTCTTGTCACATTTGTCATTGTCTTGAGTTCATCCATAGCATGAGGTTTTGTTTTGTAGGAAGGAAGCATAGATCTAAGTATTTTAGCCACAATCTCTTCTTCATCCAAGACTCCACTGACACATCTAATGCTCATCGGTAGTTCATTTATCTTTTGAGAGAAAGAGAGGATGTTCTCATATTCACTCATCTTCATGTCCTCCCACTTTCCTTTTAGACTCTATAGCTTATAAAATTTCACTAGTGCATCTCCTTCATACAATGCTTCCAAAATTTTCTAGATCTCATGTGCAGTCTTTAGACCTATCACATTTGTCATCTCTGAATCTAAAAAAATCACTCAACAATACTTCAATAGCCCTAGTATTTTTTTCAGCTTCTTTGATTTCATCAGCAGTAGAGGGACCGTTCTGAGGAATAGCATATGCATTCTTTGTAATCTTCCTGAAAGGCTCACCAATACACTTCAAATAAAATTCCATTCTGATTTTCCATAGAGATTAGTTTGCTCCATCGAATCTAGGACTATCCTTCTTGTAAGATGCCATCTTGTATCACCTCAATCTATTAAGCTTTCCCTCTAGAGGAACCCGCTCTGATACCAATTATTGGGAAAATAAGAATAAACAACTAAGGGGGGGGGGGGGTGAATCAGTTGTCACATAATTAAGACTTATTTAACTTTAAACAACCTTTAATCTTAGATCTGATAATTAACAGTGGAAGTATAAATCAACAACACATCAGAGACACATGAACACCAAGAATTTTATACGTGGAAACCCTGTTAGAGGAAAAACCATGGTGGATGTTAGTCAACAAGATTATACCCTATTAGAAGTATAATGAAAGAAATAAATAGGGAATGCACATGCATTAGGCACACTACCTAGAGTTCATTGCTCAAGGGAAGGCTCACTAGATTACATAGGACAATTAGATTAAATCCATCTAATGAGGTTGAACTAAGAAATTAGCTTCTATAAAAGCCTGATGACAGTTCTGGTTAGGCACAAAAAAAATTCTACACACTCTGCTCAAAATCCTTCACACTCTACTCAATCTCTTTCACACTCTTCTCTGCTCCTGAATGATTTGATCTTTATTCACACATATATTTCACATACATACACCGAGCATACATTTACAATGAAGAGACAATCACTCTTATATATCCACTATACAGATTTACATCAACAACTCTGTCGGCCAAGAATAAAGAATAAATTACAACTATCAGCCTTAATACATGAGCAAATTTTGATGTGCATCAACCTAAGTCAGTCACAACATAGTGAGGACCTAAATCAAAATCCTTTAACATGCCAAACAATAGATTATTAATGCTCATGAATCCACAACATGTGACCACCATCATGTCGGCCAAGATCATGAAAACTCAAGCACACATCAAAAAAATATCGAATCACAATCACACCAAACAATGAAAATGTACAAAAAGGATAGAGAATGATATAGAGTCATCCAAAAATATCACAAAAACATGCAAAATAATTGAAATTGCTAGAATTTCATCCTCTTATTCCAAGAACACCTGCTATAGTAATAGAGTGATTGTAGGAACACAAGACTTCATAAAGTCCTCAATTCTTGATAAGTACCATTGAAAATTTTGGACAACATACTAGATAGGCTTGACAAAAAACCCTTTAGTGGATGACACTTGAAATTTAACGTACAACACTTTTCACCACTTGGATCTTCACAACATAACATACTACCTATAACATATTTATTCTAATTTTCTCAATCTCCTCGAAATATACAACCTTCAAAATCACCAATTCTAATAGTGTTGACATCAATGACAACCACATATCAGAAACACAGCCACAATATCCAACAATAATCCCTAAAAGGATATGGGAATACCTAGGAATACCCATACTAGAACCTACCCCATATAAAATCAGTTTGGTGGGTGGTTTTAGAATGAAAACCTTAGGTACTTGGAGACAAGTGGAAGTGAGCGTTAAAGGAGTATAACATAGTGTAGATTTTGAGGTGGTCACAATTAAATAAACATTATATTCCTTTGATACACTTCTAGGATTAACATGGTTTGTAGACTCATGTAAATTAATAGATGCTAGGGAGGGAAAAATTTCATTTACATATGATAGAAGGATAGTACACATCCCCTTAGGGAAGAATCAAGATGAAACCTATGTAGAAGAGGTAAATACAGATGAATGTGATGATAATAACAAAAGGCTAGACACCATAACTAAGTTTCCTACAATTAAAATTTGGGAAGAACCCAATTCAAAAGAGGAACTAGCGATAGATGAAATTGATGGAAGCATAGATACAAGGTGAACCAAAAGCATATTTTCATAGAATATTTGACTCCAAAATGATATTTATGGTAAGAAAGACACCAATAGAAGAACCATCCACAAAAGGATACTACATGATATTGGTGTGAATATAGAGAATAAGGAGAATGATGAAGATAAAGTATCTCATCAAGTTAACCATATTTCAAATGAAATTTCAAAGATCAAGTTACCTAAATATTTTAGAGTAGGATACTTATTGTCATACCTATCACAAATAGAATAAATCCTCCCAACTAAAACCCATAGACTTGATATACTATTGCATACCCTTACCTACATTGCCACATGTTGGTATAACACACATAAACACACATTATCAAATGGGAAACTTTCAAAACCTTGATAAAAGCAAGATTCCTAGCATAAGTAGGAGAATATGAAGGCATACCCACATATGAGGGAGATATACTACCATAATATCATTTAGACATATGCATATACTTCTAGGTATAAAGATATGAGTATGATGATAGACTATGCATCTAGCTATTCTACTAGACACTTAATTTGGTGGAAAAAACTTGGTACATTGACTAGGAGAGACATGCAAAAAATAAAACATGGGATGAAGTAATAACAAATTTCCTCCATAACTTATATTTTTATAGTGAAAATACCTAGATATATACCATATTACTATGAATGAAGGAGATCATATTCAATCCAAAGGAAGATTAGAAAATAGCAGTATCATGACCCCCTTCCACACCACCCAAAGAAGAAGGTATATATGAGTATATTAATTGGTTGGATTGGGAAGAAACCAATACAAAGAAACACTATAGCATGGTAAAAAATGATGAAGAAGAGAAGATCCCAAAAATAAATATAGATGAATGAGAAAGAGAAATAGAAGAGTCCATCGAACCTAAGAAAAATATTGTAATTTGATCCCCTTACATTGAAGGAGGAAAATATTGCAGTAGAAGTGGATCCCAAGATGGAAAGAATAAGGGACTATTGGGATGAAAATATACTAGCTTAGATAATAGAATTCATCTTAGAATTCCAAGATATATTCCCTAGAACCTTCACAAAAATGAAGGGAATCAAAGAAGAGGTAGGAATAATGAAAATCCAATTGAAGGAAGGCATTAAACCAGTCCAAAAAATACCTTATAGATTGATTTGAAAATGAAGAGAAAGGTCAAAATAAAGATAAACAAGATGTCATCTGCAAAAAAAATTAAGCCGTACATGATGCTAATTGGATAAGTCCTATGATGGTCCAAAATAAGCAAATTTGAGATACAATAATACGTGTAGATTTCAGGGAGTTGAACAAAGCACATGTGCATACATGATCTCTTCCCAACCCCATTCATTGAAGAAAGTTTTAGAATCACTTATGGGAAGAGATATTTACTCATTTACTAATGACTTCTTTAGATATCACCAAGTTAAGGTAACAAAGGAAGATCAACCTAAAATCTCTTTTGCAATAGGATGGGGCTCATATATGAAAATTGTGATGTCTTTTTGGGTTGAAAAATGCCCTTTCCATATTCAATAGAATAATGAATACACCTTTAAAGACTTCATACATGATTTTATAGGTGTACTTGGATGATTAGATTTTGTATGGGCTAGTGAAATATCATGTACAAGTACTTTGCATGATGCTAAATAGATGTAGAAGCATGAAAATCTAATTGAATTTGAAGAAATGTACCTTTGGAACCTTATTAGTCTATATAATATGTAAAGATGGATTAATGGTGGACCTGATGAAAGTTGCACTAATACTAAGCTTACCACCTAAGAATGTGCCAAAAGTTAAGACATTCTTGGGCTAAATAGGATACCATCAAAATTTTAGAAAGGGAGATGCCAATATTGGTACACTATTAGAAGATTTATTGAAGAAGAAAATGGGTAGGAATATTAAATGGAATGAAGAGTCTCAAAAAGAATTTTATACATTAAAGTAAAATATTGTGGAAGCACCAATCCTTATATTTTTGAATTAGAAAAACCCTTTCCATGTGCATGTATATTCCTCCAATATTTTCATAGAGTAGTACTTACCCAACCTAAAGGGAATAAAGACCACCCTATTGCATTCACTAGAAAAAAATATTTTCCATGAAGAATAATTATACTACCATAGAGAGAGGCATTGGCCATGGTTTATATGCTATAAAAATTGACATTACCTACTATCCACCCCATTCACCTTCTTCAATGACCATGAACCTCTTAAATATCTACTCAATAAAATGGTAACACATGGATGCATATGCAGATGGTTATTACTATTTCAAGAATTTTATTTCAAAATTATGGTAAAACTCAACAAAAACAACCAAGGAATAGATTGCCTATCTCATATTGAGATCGTACAAAAACTACATACTCAAGGGGAAGATATCCCTGGTGCACAACTATTTCACATTAAAGTGGTACCAAAGGAGTTGTAGGAGATTGTCATCTTACTATAGACATGGGATTTTCCCAAAGATATCTAACCACAAGAGAAACAATCAATTGTACAAAGGGTTGCTTCATACACCTTAGTTCAAGGATAATTGCATCATCTAGGTAAAGGTGATATATAGAGTAGAGTGGTTTATAAACATAAAAGGACATCAATTTTAAAAGAAGCACATGAAGGAGTTTCAAGAGGTCCTAACTCTGGAGAGAAACTACATCTAGAAGGATACAAATTGCAGGCTTATGGTGGAAAACTCTTCATAAAGATGTTGGGGAATACACAAAAGAGTGTGATATTTTTGAAAGAGTAGGGACATCTATCATAAGAGATGAAATTATATTAGTACTGGTACTAGCACATAATCCATTTGAAAAGTGGGCCATAGAATTTATTAGACCTATTGACCCATTGGTAAAAAATTCTATGGTAAGGTTCATTATAACTGGAGCAGAATACCTTACAAAATGGGCAGAGCAAGTACCTACAAAGGATTATATCGCAAAGAATGTGAAAATATTTTTATATGAGAATATATTCACAAGATATGGATACCCGCTTAGTTTAGTGAGTGAACAAGGAAAAAACTTCATAAATAACATTAATAAAGGAATTTTCTACAAAATTTTATTATAAAACACAACAAAAGCTCCCCCTATCACCATGGGCCAATGGATCAAGTGAAGTTTTGAAAAAAATCATTAGAAAAGCTCTCACTAAAATGTGTAATGCTAGAATAAAAACAACAAACAAGATTACTCTGGTAAAAGCATATACTAATCTAATCCTATGCTAACAACAAAGGACAAGGAAAACTAAAAATATAAATACAAGAAGGATCTCACCGAACATCTGTATAATTCCTTGAATAACCTTGATTGCACTTCTCCATTTTGACTTTGTAATATAATTGCCCTTGGATTTTAGCAAGTATGAAAGTATGGCCAATTGATTATTGACTTAGCAAAATATCGAAGATTATTCAATTCGCTTCCTAAAAGTATAAAGATTTTGGGAAGAGGAATAATGACGAAGGTCAGGTCAATTTATAAAAAAATGATTTTCGAATGATCGGCTCAGATTCAAAAGATAGATCGACGAATGAGATTAATGAAAGCCATGCGATATGTTAGAACCAAAATTTTCATAAAAAAATTCTAAGGGTTTTTTCCATTTGAACCCAAGTATTTCGCTATCTTTTTCATGAAAAATTATTTTACCGCCCTCCACAATGCTAAAATTGCCTTTTACTACCATTCTGCTACCTTAACATCCACTTAACTTTTCCTTTTACCTCTTTACTGCTGCCCTTTGCAAAATGGCTCACGGTATCATAGTTATGAACACCAACATCATACCCTTACCGCTATATCATGTAGAGAAGAAGCTTGGCCCACGGTTTGGTGGTGAAGTGAAGAACATTTTATAAAGGTATACTGCCATACCGCAAGGAGTTTGAACTTGGACCATGGTAGAGTGATAGGGAGAACAGTCCATGCCGATACCATCATACCACATAGATTGAATGGTTTGGCCGTGGTAGAGTGGTGGAAGGAACAAAGCGAGGAGAAGTTAGACACTATCATACCACGAGGGGTTGACAAGGAGCCCATAGTAGGGCGGTAGATAGTGAAGATGGCAGCCGGGGTAAGCCACCATGGTACTGTGGGGAGGCGATGGAGAGACCGCAGTAGAGCGGTGGAGGTGACGGTCAAGGCAGGTCACCACTATACCACAGGAAGACAAAATATAGTGTGTGGTAGGGCGGCAGAGAGCAATGGTGGGAAGAGACTACCATACTGCGGAGGTTCAAAATGAGACTTGTGATAGAGCGGCATATAGAGGAGTAAAATGAAATGCTATCACGGTACCGCTGGGGGCAGAAATATAGCCTGCGTTAAAGTGGTAAATATGCAGAGAAGTAACACGGTAAGGAAACTATTACTATTGTGAAAATTATGATTGTTATTTTCAGTTATGAAGTGATGTGACTCTTTGCCTCTCATAAAAATACAAACAAAAAGAAACCAAAAGGCACGGGAAAATTTCTCTAAAGTGTATAAAAGAATGAGCTCGAGACATAATTGGGGTTAGAAGTTAGAATAGTTAGAAACTAGCAGAAAATAAACTGGGGGATGCAAATAAAGTATAGACTTTTCTGAAGCAAAGTAATGGAAATAATACTTTAAATTGGTGATATGTTTTTTGGTGCTTGGTTTTTATGATGCAATTATTTCTACTTTTTATTTGGTTGTCTCCGAGTTGAGATTTTTTAATCATTTAAATTAGTATGTCAAGTATGTTCCTAATTTATCAAAGTGCATTTTCATTTTGTGTGATTCAATTAATAGGTCTCTGCAAGTCAGATTTAAATTATTTTGAATGAATCACAGTGATTAAGGATTTCTTTTGGATAATTGAAGAAGAACCCGGTAAAGAAATATTCCAACACAATTTATGCAAGTCATAAATTTAGTGAAGTCTTATTCCAGTCATAGAACCTACTTTTCCAAAGTGCCTAGCAACTCAAGTCAAGCCAAAAATAGGGAAACACATATCATTATTTAATTTTGACTCCATTTCCCATGTGGATAGAAACCAGTGATCTGTCATACCCCAGAAAGTAAAATTCATAAAAAAAACATATATAAACACTTTCATTTTATGTAGTAGTAGTTATTAATATTTTATCTCTCCACTTCCAATTGCCATTATGGATAGATTTTTCAAGCAAGAGACATATTGTTTAATTATTCCTCATTTATATAGGTTCACTTGCCTAGCTTTAGCAGAGCCTAAAGAGTAGAAGGTTCATTAACATTGATTAGCCTTGTACGTTAGCCAGAAAAATTGTGAGAGCTTGGAAACCTCTTGTGGTTTAAACCTATGTTTTTGAGTCCTAACAGTTTGGTGACTCTACTGGGGAGGGTTAACCTGAACCCAAGCCATCATTATAGAGTCAGTATCTTGCAGAAGACTCTGGTGGGAACAACGAATTACATAATTTTCTCACTTTTGGAAAGTGAGTAGCGACTCTAAATGAACAAGTGCATTGAAACTGATAAAGTGAAATACACATCATAAAGGAATCATCTTAGAGTTCAGACTATCAAAATCACTCACAACATGCATGGCAGAAGATCTTTGTATAAGGAGGATTCTAATAATGAAAAAATCAAATGGACTCAAAATAATGATAAGGGCAAGAAGGTGGCTGATGACATGGGCCCAACAAATAAAGACAAAACATCAAAATCACCCCTGGAGACACATAATTCCGGTACACTAGCAACTAAAAATGATCCATCTAGAGAACCTCACACTCTTGAGGAAAAGAGGAATCCCTTCTATCAACTAGACCCCAAGAAAGTTGAGGAGTTCATGGCTAGATTTGAGGCTGAAAGGGAAAGGAGACAACATGAATATGATCAGAAAATGGCATTACTTGAAGAGAATCAGGATGGACTTGGCTATGAAGCAGCCTCTGAAGAGAACTATGAACACATGGCTCGAGATGAGATAAATCCATGATTGGAGTATGAAAGACAAGAAGTGGAAAGAGCAAGAATAGAGTATGAGTAGTGGCTCCAAGCAATAAGAGATTGAAGAATTGAAGTTGCAGAAAGCTCAGATTAATGCTCAAATGGCTAACTTGCCTAAATATGTGCTACCCCATAGGTAGGGGAATAACAATGTAGGACCTTCAAATCCCCCAAGAGTACAACAAAATAAATCGGGGAATCAATATAGACCCCCAAATTCTCCACCACAACATCAAAATGCTCAGCCACCCCCTCACCAGTAATACATGCCTCCATAGGGTCAACAACACAAGACCCAACAAGGTCAGCAATTTATGCCATTACCTTACAAAAATCCATTATACCAGTACCAACATCATCAAAATCCACCTCCTCCACCATACACAACCATGATCAGACAATTTGATTTGGCTGGATTTCAAATATATCCTTATCCTATGGACAACAGTTGGAGAAGCCTCATCCCAAAGTTCATAGGAAGTAGTGCAATCACAATTGAAGAACACCTAAGGAGCTTTAATGCATTTATTCAAGATTTGGATATGCAATATGAGGATATACAAATGAGATTGTTTATGATGTCACTGATTGAAGATGCCAAAGATTGGTTTAACAGTTTGCCAACATCTTCTATTGACTCCATTCAGGAGTTTTATGAACAATTTCTTGTGCAGTATGGGAATCAATGTGCACCAGAGTTTTCCTTGCATGAATTGGTAACTATCCAAAAGCATCAAAATGAGTCAGCTTATGACTTCAACCAGAGGTTTTCTAAATTGCATAATAAAATACCTCCTGGATCCAAATTAGTTGATCCTACTACATTGAGTATCTTTTTAAAAGATTTTGATCCTAAGACAAGATATGAGCTTAGGAACAGGTGTCCAAGGAATTTAGTTAACGCTCAAAAAATAGCACTAACTATTGAAAATAATAGGAAAGCTACAGAAATGATTGGCAAGAGGGATAACCCTAGGGTTCCTCAATATGTTCCTTCAAATAGGTAGGAAAATACATACAAAAATGAAAGGCCAAGGCTGGATGACATGCCATATAATAAAAATTGGAAGGATGGAAAGCTAGTGATGGATAGGCCAAGGAATAAAGAGACACCTGATCCTTTAAAGAAAAGAGGGGCATATATGGTAGATAATAGTCCTTGGTGCTTAGTTTGTGACTTGCCGCATTCCCCAGATCATTGTATCGTAGCTTAATCAATACTGGGAAAATATATACCAGAAGACAACAATGAAGAGGACCATAATATTTATTTAACTTCCCACACTCTTCACTTTGTTGAGCTAAGATACTCATCTTTAGAAGGAGGGTATGAATATGATGTTGATCACCAGAAGTACAATGTCCATATGGCAGAACAACAAGTTTTTTCTGATAATGAACAAGGTCCTTCTACTACATCATATCAAACCAATAGGTGCAATATGAGGAGACTGATTGAGGAAGAAATTAAAAGATTGACCATTGCAGCAGTTGAGCATGCCAAAAGCAGATACTGGTTGAGGAATAGAACAATGAATGAGAATGAAGGTGTTCCAAGAGGAATATTTTTGAAGAATAAGAAAATGCCCCATGAAGCTTTAAAAAGGATAGATGATAAGTAGTTTGATAAAAAAGAATAAAAGTATGTCCCTAAATTAGAAAACAAAGAATTTCCCAAGGACAAACAAAAGTCAGATCAGACAAACAAAAAGGAGAAAGAGGAGAACAAAGGAGAATCAACAGAACAAAAGAGGATGGTTAGAACAGAAGGTGCCTCTTGTGATTTCATGCAAGCTTTGTCCCAGGTAAAAATGTCTGTCCCATTAATTGAAATGATGAAGATTAAAGAGTATAGGGAAAATGATATTCAATTAATGTCTAGTGGGAGTAATCAAAATATAAACCTTGAACATAAGGAGATTCTTGAAACTACTAATAGAAAGGAAAAGATAAAAGTTCTAGAGGTTTGTCTAAGTGATGCATTGATGAATACACCACAAATTGATCCATTATTTATTACCCTATTTATAAATGGCAAGTTGGTAAGAAATTGTATGATAGATTTAGGTGATTCTATGAACATTATGCCAGTAGGGGTAATGAAACAACTAGGTATGTGGGTAGATGTTGAGGGTGGTAAATTTTACGCCATGGATAGTAGACATGTCCTAGTTGTGGGAATTATGATAGATGTGGAAGTGAAATTGGAAACTTACCCACAGGTAACTTATAAAATTGATATAACTATGATTGACACACGTCCTCAGTTTGGAATGCTTTTGTAAAGACAATGAACTGTAGCAGTTGGAGGCAATGTCTAGTTTGATTTGTCATATGCTACAATACTAGTCAATGGTGAAGAAGTCAAGTTGTATAGAGAACCAAGGATGAATTAGATTGTTGAGTATATTCCTCAAGAACAACTCAATTGTTTATGTGATGTGGATTTAGGGAGTTTCAGAGTGGAATTGTCTCAACCTGAATTTACAAATACTGACCCAATTGATAAGCATGTTTCTAAAGATCAACAGGGTGTGTGGAAAATGTATTTTGATGGGGCATGCAACCAAGAAGGTAATGGAGATGGATTGGTTTTTATATCACCTGAAGGTGTAACATTCAAATATTTATTTTTGTTAACCTTTGAGTGTATAAACAATGTGGCAGGATATGAGGCCTTATTGATTGGTTTAAATATGACTGTCAAGCACAAGATCAAATTGCTAATTGTCCTAGGAGATTCTGAGCTGGTTGTCTCACAAATCAAATCAAGATATGCTACAAAGAACAAGAGGTTGAAACAATATAGAAATGTTGTATGGGACACAGTTGAATTATTTGATGCTTTCTCAATTGATTGGATAGATAGATCAGAAAATTTGATGGCAGTTTTCTGGCTAATGTAGCCTTGAAAAGAGATGATATCACTTTGGCTAGAATATCTCAGGTTGAATTCAAAACAAGACCTACTATCCCTGACAACATATACAGTTGGAAGGTTTTTAATGATGATACTAACATTTTAAATTTTCTTCATTGTATAGATCAGTATGAGACATAGGAGATTGACTTCAATGCTTTTGTGGAAGAAGTGGATGGGAAACAAATTGTATTTGGGAAGGAAGTCTTGCATCTTAAAACCAACAAGCTTCCTAAAGGGCTTGTGGCATTAGAAATAGTATATGATGGGAGTGATAAATCTCTCATGAAGTAGACACTGGTCAAGAGAGAAGATATTGAAGAAGTAAATCTAGGAACTGAGTTAGCACCAAAACAGGTCTACATTGGAAAGAAGATAAGTCCAACCATCAAGGGAATGTTGATTGCATTATTGAGAAAATACAAACATGTGTTTGCTTGGTCTTATGAGGATCTCAAGGAATACAGAGAAGACCTTTTCCAACATGAGATTCCACTTAAACCAGACTCAAATACATTCAGACAAAGGCAAAGGCCTATTAACCCAACTTTGGAACCTAAGATGTAGGAGGAACTGGAAAAAATAAAAGATGGAGGTATTATTAAACCCATTAGACATTCAAGATGGTTCTCAAACTTGGTTCCAATAAGCAATAAAAATGGGCATATTAGATTATGTGTACATTTCAAAAATTTGATTGTTGCTTCCCTTAAAGATAATTATCCTCTCCCAAATATGGAGGCAATATTGCAAAAAGTAATAAGGTGTGAGCTAGTGTTAGTGATGGATGGGTTTTCTGGATATAGCCAGGTTAAAGTCAAAGAGTCTGAGCAATACAAGACAATGTTCACTACACCATGGGGAACATATGTTTATGTGAGAATGCCATTCGGTTTCACAAATGCAGGGGCCACTTTTCAAAGGGCCATGGATGTGGCATTTGATGATCTGATTAATGCTATAATGGTGGTCTACCCGGATGATCTTACTGCTTATTCCAAAAGGGTAGAGGATCATGTGGGGCACTTGGAGAAGATATTCATCAAGGCTTTGGAATATGGTATTAGTCGTAATCCTAAAAAGTGTCATTTTGTTGTTTCAGAGGGTAAAATTTTGGGACATATTGTATCGAAAGGTGGGATTAGAATAGACCCTAAGAGAGTAGATGCCATAGACAAAATTCCCATTCCTAAAACTATCAAAGCAATCCAATCTTTTTTTGGTCAGATTAACTTTATTAGAAGATTTGTATCTAATTTTGCTGAGATTGTTAAACCTATATCCAAGATGTTGAAAAAGGGAGAGAAGTTAGACTAGACTACTGAAGCCACAAAATCCTTTATATCTATCAAAAGAGCTATCAAAGAAGCTCCCATCCTAAAGTCCCCTGATTTTACCAAACCTTTTCAAATATTTTATTTCGCTTCATTTCACACCATAGCAACTATTGTGTTATAGAAGAATGATGAAGGTCATGAGAAGCCTGTATCTTTTTTCAAATTTTTTTGCAAGGGTCAGAATTAAAATATGACATCATGGAAAAACAATCCTTTGCATTGGTCAAAGCACCAAAAGCTTTCAGACCATATCTTGTTGGAGCTAAAGTAATTACTTATGTCCCACATGCAGCTATGAAAGATATCCTGGTATAGACAGAGGTGACAGGAAAAAGATGCAGATGGATTAATAAAATCCAGGAGTTCAATATGGAAATTAAGATTACCAAGTTGGTAAGAGGACAGGGTTTGGCCAGGCTAATGGTAGAAACAAACATAGAAGCAAAGCAAATCTGCAATATAGAAGGTGAGGATAATGCAGTTGCAAGTATTGAACATACCTCTTGGTACACAAATGTAATGTATTATATCAAGCACATTTAATTCCCCGAGGGGTTGAATGATAATCAAAAGAGAACTTTGAAGCTGCAAGCATCTAAGTATGTTTTTATAGAAGGGGACTTATTTTGGAAGAATAGGGATGGAATGTTGCTATTGTGTCTAGATGAATCCCAAGCAAAATATTTTTTGAGGGAGATGCATGAGGGGGTGTGTGGTGGCCATTATTCTGCTACTGCACTTAAGATTCTCAGGGATGGTTATTACTAGCTTAAAGTTTTTAATGACTCTTTTGCACATGTAAGGAAATGTGAGACTTTTCAGAAGTTTTCAGGGAAATTGAAGTATCAAGGAGCCTTACCACTTAGAAATTTGCAGGTAGAAGCCCCTTTCCATCAATGGGGAATTGATTTCATTGGAGAAATACAAGAAAATTCAAGTGGAGGACATAACTAGATACTTGTAGCTACAAATTATTTTACCAAGTGGGTGGAGGCTATCCCAACTAAACAAGCAACAAGCGAGGTGGTGGTGAACTTTTTGATGCAGAACATCATAACTAGATTTGGCACACCGGTAAGATTGATCACAGATAATGGGATGTGTTTTAGATCTAATGAGTTTAGATATTTTTGCAACACATATGGCATTAATGTTTCCTATTTTACCCCTTATCATCCATAAGAAAATGGTCATGCATAATCAAGTAATAAAAGTATTTTAAAGATAATAAGGAGGCTGTTAGATACAAATAAAAAGGCATGGGACTCAAAGTTGAGAATGACTGTGTGGGAAGATACGATTATAGTAAAAAAGGCAGTTGGAAAGTCTCTATTTGAATTGGTATATGGTACACAATCCAGGATTCCACTACATAACTTTTTACCAATTTACAGTTTTATTCTGCAAGAGGATTTGGATATTTTTGAACCAATGGAGGAAAAAATGGAGCAACTTGCAGAACTTGATGAGATAAGGAGAATGGCCTAGAAGCAGAATGTAAAGTTGCAGTCACAGATGAAGTATCTTTTTGATAAAAAGGCTAAAGAGCAAAAATTTGAAGAAAATGACCTAGTGTTGATGTGGAATGTTCGATGTCAGGAGAGGGGAAAGCAAGAAAATTTTGAAGCTTTGTGGTTGGGTTCTTTTGTGGTCATTGGAAAAGGAGGAGAGGATTCTTATTTCTTGCGGAACATGTCTGGAGAGGAGCTGGAGTTTCCTATACATGGGCAGTTCCTGAAGCATTTATTCTCTTAAGGAGTAATAGAGGATTAAAGATTGCCAGTGCAAGGAAAATTCTTTACAAACCTTTTTAAACATTTATTTTAAATGCACAGTAGTTTAGGAATTTAAAAGGGGCTGGGAATTTCTAGTACATGGACAATCCCAGAGTTCCTCATTGAAAACATTGTTTTCTTTTCATGTACAGTAGTGTAGGGTCACTTCCATACTTTATTTTCCATCTTCCAATTTCTATCTCCTTCATCTTTCCACCTCTATTTTTTTTATATCCTTTGGTGTCTTGGTCTCCTCTCCTAGTGATATTATGGTTTCTTGCAGTGATTGGAAAATCACTCATCCCCAAAAGGAGCACTATTAGAACCAAAATTTTCATAAAAAATTCTAAGGGTTTTTTCCATTTGAACCCAAGTATTTTGCTATCTTTTTCATGAAAAATGATTTTACCGCCCTCCACAATGCTAAAATTTCCTTTTACCACCATACCACTACCTTAAAATCCACTTAACTTGTCCTTTTTCCTCTTTACTGCTACCCTTTGCAAAATGGCTCGTGGTATCATGGTTATGAACACCAACATCATACCCTTACCACTATACCGTGCAAAGCAGAAGCTTGGCCCATGGTTCGGCAGTGAAGTGAAGGGAATTTTATAAAGGTATACCACCATGCTACAAGGAGTTTGAACTTGGACTGCAGTAGAGTGGTAGGGAGAATAGTACATGCTGATACCACCATACCACATAGAGTGAACGGTTTGACCGCGATAGAGCAGTGGAAGGAACATAGCGAGGAGACGTTAGAAACCACCATATTGCGAAGGGTTGACAAGGAGCCCATGGTAGGGCGGTAGATAGCGAAGATGGAAGCCAGGGCAAGCCACCACGGTACCGTGGGGAGATGACAGAGAGATCACGGTAGAGCGGTGGAGGTGATGGTCAAGGCAGGTCATCGCTATACCGCGAGAATAAAAAATATACTGCACGGTAGGGAGGTGGAGAGCAATGATGGGAAGAGACCGCCATACCACAAAGGTTCAAAATGAGACCTATGATAGAGCAGTATGTAGAGGAGTAACATGAAATACTACTGCGGTACCGCAAGGAGCATAAATACAGCCTGATGTAAAGTGATAAATATGTAGAGAAGTCAAAGAAGACCGTGATAGTGGAAAGAATGGCATGAGGTAACGTGGTAAGGAAGTTGTTGCTATTAAGATAGTTATGATTGTTACTTTCAGTTATGAAGCAACACAACTCTTTGCGTCTCATGAAAATATGAACAGACAAAAACCAAAAGGCACAGGAAAAGTTCTCTAAAGTGTATAAAAGCATGAGTTCAAGACATAATTGGGGTTAGAAGTTAGAACAGTTAGAAACTAGCAAAAAATAAACTGGGGGATGCAAATATTGTATAGACTTTTTTGAAGCAAAGCATGGAAATAATACTTTAAACTAGTGATATCTTTTTTGGTGCTTGGTTGTTGTGATGCAATTATTTCTACTTTTTATCTGGTTGTCTCTGACTTGAGATTTTTTAATCATTTAAATCAATATGTCAAGTATGTTCCTAATTTATCAAAGTGCATTTTCATTTTGTGTGATTCAATTAATTGACGTTTGCAAGTCATATTTAAATTCTTTTGAATGAATCACATTGATTAAGGATTTCTTTTGGATAATTGAAGAAGAACCTGGTAAAGAAATATTCCAACACAATTTATGCAAGTCATAAATTTAGTGAAGTCTTAGGCCAGTCATAGAACCTCCTTTTCCAAAGTGCCTAGCAACTTGAGTCAAGCCAAAAATAGGGAAACACATCATTATTCAATTTTGACTCCATTGCCCATGTGGATAGAAAGCACTAATCTGTGATACCCTAGAAATTAAAATTCATAAACAAAACCATATATAAACACTTTCATTTTATGCAGTCGAAATAGTTATTAAGATTTTATCTCTCCACTTCCAATTGCCATTGTGGATAAATTTTTCATGCAGGAGGCGTATTGTATAATTCTTCCTCATTTATATAGGTTCACCCGCCTTGGTTTAGTAGAGCCTAAAGAGTAGAAGGTTCAATCACATTGATTAGCCTTGTACGTTAGCCAGAAACATTGTGAGAGCTTGGAAACCTCTCATGGTTTAAACTTGTGTTTTTGAGTCCTAACACGATAGAGATTCAATGTTAGTAATAACATGAGTGAAAAATCCTGCATGATAGAGATTAAATCAAATAATAATTTAATTTGGTGTTGAGACTGTTCAAAATTCAGAAGAATAAGAATTGCATGAAAAAGATAAAGAAGAAACATTGTGTTTGAACACATGAATGAATGAATTGATTAAATAAAGCTATTTAATTAATAATAATTTGCATGCAGAAGAATAAGAATGATTGATTAAACCAAAAAGTCTATTTGTCAGAAATAAGTAGATATTAAATCAGGAGATAACTAACTGATCTAATTAGATCTCGACTTAAGTAGTAAATAAATAATTAGATAACTACGCGATTATCTAATCATAGAGGAATAGGCTAGGAATAATTATTTTTATGAATTAAATGATTATTTAATTCAACATTCAAAATTTAGAGATTAAATTAAATAAATAAATATTTATTTAATTGACTGGACAAAATATTATAGAATAATTAAATAATTTGAAATGAATATTTGATTATAGTCAGAAATGTGATAAAGGGTAAATTAAATAATAATTTATTTAATTTTTAGAAAGGAGATATGTTTAATTAGAGACGTAATTAAATTAATAATATTCATTTAATTAATCAAGATCGAATAAAGGTAAAATTAATTAATTAAATAATTAAATTTATTTAATTAATAGAAGATAAATGACTTTAGACATATAATTAAATAATTAAGATTATTTAATCATGACCGTGAACATTAGAAATGTGTCAAAAAATGGTGTCGCAGGCCTAGACCAATTTTTAGTGTCTAGAGTTTGCCCCTCTTTGATACAATGTCATTTCGGCTTTTGTGTCAAAGAAAATTATTTAAAACATGCCCCTGTTATGCGCCAGTGTGAAATAGGTTAGGGTATGCCCCCTCGGGAGAAATCACAATTTTTGAATTTGTTTTGAAAATTTTGGAAATCGTCCCAATTAGGTAATTTCATGGTCAAAAGTTTGATGGTGGTGAAAGAAATTGATTTTGAAGTGATTTGGCAAGTGAAATGGATGTTAGAAGTTGGAAAATAGTGCATCCAGTATAGAAGGTTGGAGAAAAACCCTCCAAAACCCTAGGTATAAATAGGATTTGGGGTGGAAAATCAAATCATTTCCAGTTCCATATGTAGAGCATCATGGTTATCGCATCACATATAGCTGACACAGGACCCCCAGTATGTACCCCTGAACTGCCTTTTGAAATTTTGTTTTTCACACATTTTTAGGAACTTAATGTTTAAATTGTATATACATTGCTTTAGAATCAACACATATGCATTCGTATGTGACACATGTGCTCGTGAAACAACACATATATGCAAACACACCTAGGTCCATTTAAGTCATTTAGGTCAATCAACACATTTGAATAGTTTTGCACCACATATGCATAAATGCATCACATTTATGAATGAAAGTGTCACATGTGGTTTAGTTCATCAGAATTGGTTTAGAACACCACATTTGCATGATAGGAATGATGGTATTTATACACCGCATTTGTAAAAAATGATGCATATTCATGCTAGGTAGGCATGATTGGATGTGTGACGCATTTGTGTTCAAACAATGCATATGCATGTTTAAATGACACATTTGAGTTTCTAAAACACATATGCAAATTTTAATGACGCATTTAAGATTGTGCACCACGTTTGATATTAACATGATGCATTTTCTTGTCAAAATTTTGAAAAATTTTGAGATGTAAAAATGAACGTTCCGTATTTTGACACAAATTATTTTGATGCATTTGTAGACTATGTTGGATCCGATATACACCTGAGAGTTGAGGCCAGCCACTTTTGAGCTACGAGACTAGTTGGTGAGTGTGGAGACACGTTTGATCTAGAGTTTAGGGCTACATCATGTTTGCACTATGCCCACTATTCAAGCTAATAGAGGTATGTTGACTGCTCTCTATGAGCGATAGCATTTAGAGACCTCCTCTTTTCATCTGCCTACGAGAGAGGCGACAATTACTTTAGGGGATGTATATAAGATTTTGAGATTGCCTATTAGGGGTGAGAGAGTGTTATATGATACCGAGAGAGGATATAGTGAGATCACTCAATTTTATGTTTATGATGACATCAAACAACTTGGTATCAAGCACTATGATATTAGATGGCATGTATTAGCAGAGAGATATGAGAGGATTGATTATATGCTATGTACATTGATTGTCAAGATTGTCCTTCCTGACCATCGAGGTCATGCTTTTCCTATTGGGTGGGGGGAGATGTTGGTCAGGATGTTAGAGTGTCAGGTAGTATATGCATGGGGTTCATGTTGTATTTTCATTTATATGACATTGCATATAGGGATGCACAATCGATGAGCTATGGTACTACCTTGCTGATGATCTGAGTGTGGGAACACATTGTTGTGTTCCATCCCCAAGTGACCTCAAATCTAGATGCTAGATCACTGTATGTTTTTCATTATGCGGGGACCATTACCCAAAGTTATGTTGGCAACACTGGTTACTAGAGACATGCCTTAGACACAATTGTTCAGTTTATTTGGAGACCTTATATGGATTGTGCCCAATGGCGGGATGAGGATAGGCACTTACCCTTTTGCAGAAAGACATAGTATCTGATTGGTAGGACTATCTCGATTGTTCATAATATTGAGAGGCACTTTCCAGACCATGTATTGAGATAGTTTGGGGAGGTTCAAGATGTGCCTCGAGGGTGAGTTGAGTTTTCTTGGTCTTCGAGAGAGGTTCCATTGTGGGGGCCTATGATTCTAGTGGTGACAACAGAGGTGGATATTCATGCCTTACAAACTATGTAGTGGGGTTGGAGGGGTGGGATTGCAGATCCAAGCACTACTATAGCATATGATGTGTGGTGGGAAGTGCACATTCCCATTCCATTTATAGATCCAGATCAATGAGCTCTAGTTGAGAGGTGGGGAACATAACCTAGAGTTTGGCATGGTGGGAGGGCTAGGGATAGAGGAGGTAGAGGTGGCGGAGGTGGAGGTGATGATGGTAGAGGTGGAGGAGGGAGAGGTGGTTGAGGACACAGGTTGTCACTCATCCATGATGAGGAGGGTGAGGGAGAGGATATATCAATGATAGATTTTGGTGGAGGAGGGGAGGCATAGAATGGGGGTGAGCATGTAGCTGAGGAGGCCGTAGGGGAGGAGCATGCAGAGAAGGAGGTCGGGAGAGAGGATATGGAGATAGATTCCCTTGGTATGTTGGCAAGGTATTATGATGATGATGAGGAGGAGGAGGAGATGGGGAAGTAGGAGAGGGAGCTCTCAGACAAGATTGTGGAGGATTGGGATGCAGAGGTGGGAGAGATACCATGACGGGATGAGGAGGTTCCTAGGGATTCGAGTGTAACAGAGTTGCAATTCTGAGTAGAGGCCTTGGAGGAGAGGGTGAGGATAGTTACTTCAGAGCATGATGCGATGCAAATGGAGAGAGACAATGCCTACCTAGATAGAGATTAGGCAGTGGCTAGGAGGCAAGAGATAGAGGGCAGGTTTATAGAGTTGAGGGCTTTATGCATTGGACCGGCTGCAGCCTTCACTCGAGAGGTAGTCAGAGCAGGTGAGAGGGAGAGGTATTATAGATATCTTTATGAGGTAGAGGTACCACTCGAGAGATGAGCTCCCAACTATTCACAGGCACATAGTGGCAGTTCCCAGAGTAGGTCACACAACCATACATAGAGCATAGATGATGTGGTGGGACCACCTAGGGTAGGACCATATGGCAGGTCTCCTTTTGCATAGCGAGTACCTCATTGATAGTCACCCCCTCAGAATCCACATGGGAGCAGTGGTAGCACTTCTCAATGACATGTTTATATTTGTAGACATTGTATATAGATCCTACGAGCTCCCTTTGGATTGATACATTCTGACATTGTACTATGACACTTATTATTTTGAGGGATACATATATATATCATTTTTTGCAGAGATTATATGATTTGTAGTTGTTCTATATGATTATGCAGTGTTCTACATGATTATGCATGCATATGTTATGGATGATGATTTTTACATTATGATATTTTATTTCCTACGATGATGTGTTTATTCTATGTGATGATGAATGCACAGTATCTATAAATGTTATGTATGCATTCTATGTTTATGATAATGAGATGTAATGTGATATTATTTATAATGCCATGTGTATGTATCTATAATATGTACACTTTGTGAATGGTAAATACCTATATGTCATGATTATCTAGATGGATTAGATATGCATATTTCTGTGTTGCTTTGAAAATGCCGCATAGATGTATGGTGTACTATATATATATAACGATGTCAACATGATGGTTGTAAAATGAATGGATATCCAAATTACTTAATTTTTTTGTGTGTCACGAGACTCTGTCATTATGCAAGAAAGAAGAAATGTTAGCATGGATTAATTGAAATGTAAATATTAGAAAATGGATGTTAGGAGAATCTAGAATCTTCAATATTTTTCCAAATGTAAACTAAGCCTTGCCTTAAATCATCATTGGGCGGGACATGACACAAATAGATAGTAAACACCATGATATGAGATAGACCAAGGTGTACAAAGTAATCCACTTGCTAAAACAGACAATCACACACAAGGAGTGTTCAAACTCATACTAAAGGCAAAATTGCCCTAGTCTTTTTGTCAAGACAAACCATAGACAACAATCAACAAAAAAAAAAGACAGTCAAAAATCATTATTTCTCCTCTAAATCCTTCATGGGACATCCTTGAGAAAGCTAATAACTTGACTTGAAAACCAAGTTTAAAAAGACACTTGACAAACAACAGTCAAAGAAAAAGAGTCTCGAAACATCCTTGCTTCTCTAAATCCTTCATGGGATATCCTCGAGAAAGCTAGTAATGGGACTTGAAGACAGAGCCAAATGAAAAGATAAGACATAATAAGCCATAAAGGAAAAAAGATAATAAAAATATTCCAAAATTTGATCTGTTGTTGTTTGTTTGATAATCTGATTGTTTAATAAAGCCTAATGTCAGGGATGACACATATCGTATAAGATATTGAGTTTGATTTCAAATTTTGTGACTATCTATGTAAGGCATGACGAAGCCTTGTTTCAGAAAGACACGTATCGTATAAGACGTCGAGTCTGATGCCACTGATGTGACAAGATGTATAAGGGTACGATGATTGTTAATGTCTTTTGCTAAGAAGGACACATCTTGTATAAGAAATAAGTTGATTGTTTTAGAAATTTGTTTGATTTGACTTGATGACATTGTTGACTTGTTTGTCTTTGTTGATGCGTGACTTGTCTTGGTGTTCTGACCATTGTGTGTGTGTGTGATGATAGTGTATGACTTATGTTGATCGACATGACGTACCTTAAAGGACTGACCTAGTGTGGCCTCGGGGGTTCATTGATTTATGGCCTTTCCTACGTTATACCCGTAGAGACCTTATAGTTCGAATAGACTTTGACTGACATAAATAACTGACAAAGTGTTTTTGAAGTTGATGATATCTAACGTGTGTGTTTATGAATGTGATAAACCCTAATGGACTGACCTAGTGCAGCCTCTGGGGCTCATTGATTGATGGCCTTGCCTACATTATACACACACAGACCTCATAGTTTGACACGACCAATGAATTTAACATATACAAAGAATGAATTATGATGTGATGTGTGATACATGAAAAACCTAGAAATATGAACCTAATGCCTCGGGGGCGCATCAAGTGATGGCCTTGCCTACATCTAGTCGCAAAGGCTACATAGTTTGACTATGTCTATGACTGGCTTGACACAATTGACTTTGACTTTGTTGTTGATATTTTTGACATGTTTTGATATTTTTGTCTTTTTGGAGTTTTATGATGTTTTTGGATTTATTTTTTCCAGGATATTTTTATGATGTTGGATGAGCGAGTGCAAGGTCCAAATGTCATAGGTCAAGGATTTGCCCCCAATTGGGTATAAGACCAATAGGATAGAATGGGAAGACAGAGTGGACTTAATTTCAATCATTCCAATTTATGGAAAGGATAACCATTTATCATGGGTGATGGTGGAAAAGTCTGATTGGAATGATGGTAGACGAAGGAGCGAAGTCGACTACACATGGTGCCTGTTTGCTAGGTTTTCACCATTGTACTTATCCAAAGCACCACTGAAGTGGTTTTCACTATTGGACGAATTATTTCTCTTTACTTTTTCTTTTTTGATGTTACAAAGATGCCTGTTTTCCAAGTTTTCATCAAGGTAACAATTTTTTTGGTTTTTCTTTTTTTAATTTTTTTTGTATTTTTTATGATTAAGACAAGGTTCTCAGAAGCTATGCATAGAACCTCTTCAAATTAAGGTTGTTGATAGGTGATGATAGTGATTCTCTTTTAGGGGTACAGAGTTGGTATGCTCCTAATCGAAAGGTTTCTATAACAATGTAAGGTCCTAACCAATTTGGTTCAAACTTGCCTAGTTTTTCACTTTCTACTTGATTCTTTGGGTAATCCATTAAGACCAACTCACCAATATCAAAATGTCGATTCAAAAATTTCCTGTTATAGCTACAATGAAGAAATTTTTGGTATGCTTGAAGATGATATAGTGCCTTTTGTCTTCATTCATCTAGGAATTCTAACTCATGCAGTCTTGATACATGGTACTCTTCATCATCAATATGACCTTTCAAAGATACCCTTAGGGAAGGAATTTTGACCTCAATAGGTAAGATAGCTTCAAAACCAAATACCAAGGATTATGGAGTGGCACTTGTGGGAGTACGGATGCTTGTGTGGTAAGCCCATAATGTAGGATTAAGTTGTAAATGCCAATCACGACCAGCGTCATTGACAGTCTTTTTGAGGATTCTGATGATTGTTTTGTTAGATGCCTCAACTTGGTTGTTACCTTGTGGATAATAAGGAGTGGAAAAGTGGTGTTGGATATGGATTTCTTCATAGAGACGATGAAATTATTGGTTTTTAAATGGGCAGCCATTATCTGTAATGATGGATTGAGGAGCACCATACCGACAAATGATGTAATTAAGGATAAATTTTGAAATTTGTGTACCAGTAATGTAGGTCATAGGAATAGCCTCGATCCACTTGGTGAAGTATTTGGTGGTAGTTATTATGAACTTATGGCCATTGGAAGATGGAGGATGTATCTTACATATGAGATCAAGTCCCCATTGGGCAAAAGACCATGGTTAATTTATCGGTTGGAGCTCCTGTGTCAGCACGTGTATCAAGTCTCTGTGTACTTGGCACTGTTGACATTTCTTGATAAAGACATATGAGTCCTTTTCCATGGTAGGCCAATAATAGCCGTCTCATAATATTCTTGGCTAAGGTAGGACCGCTAGAATGGGATCCACATATACCCTTGTGTACTGCATGTAAGGTTTCTTGTGCTTCTTCAACATTGAGACATCTTAACAAGGTATTGTCTAAGGAACGTTTATAAACGGTATCTCTAATGATGGTATATTTGGAGGACTTACGGATAAATGTACTACGTTGGTTGTTTGACAGGTCTAAGGGTAGGATTTGGGCATGGAGGTAGTCATATATGTCCTTGTACCATGGGGAAGTGGGACCAACAAGCTCACACACCATCACAAAATCTGGGACGTCATAGGCAGGGACCAAAATTTGTTTGACCAAAAACTCAAATTTAGGCATGTTGCTAGGTATATCCAATAATGAACCAATAGTTTCCATTGCATTTGTTGCCCTATTCTGAATGTGGGGTATTTGTTGAAAGCTAATGTTATCAAAATATTTCTTAAAATTGTTTTCCATGCGTTTGTATGGGGCAAGTTTCTCATCCTTAGTTTCATACTAATCATTAACTTGTCAGACTACTAGCTGAGAGTCTCCATAAACTTATAAATGCTTAATATTCCATTGGACTGCCATTTTTAGTCCTGTTACAAGGGCCTCATCTTTACCTATGTTGTTTATGCATGGAAAATAAATTTTGAATGACTTAGGAATAGTGTTTCCTTGTGGTGTAACAAACAATATACCTACTTTAGAACCATGATTAGTGTGGGAGCCATCAAAGTATAACTTTGATGTGGTTATTTTTTCAATGGTGAAGATGAAATCATCAAGAAAATCCTCAACTAGAGGATGCTCAGCCTTAATTGGTGCATTTTCCAACTGATCAGCAATAACTTTCCCTTTTATAGCTTTTCTTTCCATATACTAGATGCCATATTCACTAAGTATAATTACCCATTTAGCCAATCAACCTATCAGTTTTGTTTTACTTAGGAGATATTTCAAGGGATTTATCTTGGCGACAAACATGGTTTGGTAGTTTAACATATAGTGCCTAATTTTTTGGGTAGCAAAAACTACTACAAGACAAGCACATTCTATGTGACTGTAGTTTAGCTCATATCCCACCAAAGTACAACTGATATAGTACACTGCTCTTTCATGACCTTCATCATCATTTTGTGCAAGTAAGGCTCCTAGTAATGATTCGGTCGCTGAAATATAATAAAAGGTTGGGTATTTGTAGGTGGCATTAACACAGGTGGTGTAAGTAGGTAATCCTTGATCCTTTGAAAAGCTTCTTGGCATTTGGCTGTCCATACAAATGGTACCCCCTTTTTGAGTAAGTGTTGGAATGGATGTATCTTGTCTGCTAACTATACTATGAAGTGTCTAATAGATTGTAGTCTCCCTTGTAATGTTCTTATTTGACTGATGTTGGCTGGTGGAGGCATGTCCATTATAGCTTTTACTTTTTTGGGGTCCACTTCAATGCTTTGTCTAGAAATGATGTATCTTAGAAGTTTTCTTGATTAAATGCCAAAGACACATTTTTTTGGATTTAGCCTTACTTTTTATGCTTCTAGTCTTTGAAATATCTTATCTAGGACTTGCAAATGATCATCTCTCATCAATGATTTGGCTATTAGATCATCCACATAGTCTTCCATGAGAGTATGTACAAGGTCATGGAATATAATTGTCATGGCACGTTGGTATGTACCTCCAACATTTTTGAGCTGAAAAGGAATGAAGTTCTAATAATATGTTCCCCATGGTAATGTAAAAGTTGTCTTGTGTTGATCCTCAAGTGTGATCCTGATTTGATTATATCCAGAAAAACCATCCACGAGGGATAGCACCTCATATCCTGCTATAAGGTCCACTATCATGTCAATTTATGGCAAAGGGAAGCCATCCTTAGGACATGCCTTGTTGATATATCTGAAGTATGTACAAATTCAAATTCCCCTAGATGGTTTTGTTACTGGCACAAGATTAGAAATCCATTCTGCATAGTCTATTGATCTTATGAATCTAACATCCAATAGTTTCTTAAGTTCAGCTTTGAATAGTAGAGCAATTTGTGGATGCATTTTCCTTAACTTCTGCTTGATGGGCTTAACACCTGGTTGTAATGGTAGATGATGCAATATAAGTTCAGGATCCAGCCCAGGCATGTTGGCATATGACCATGCAAAGTTAATTTGTCATTTTGTAAAGAAGTCATGAAACTCTGGTTGCTCTGTCTCTATGAAAGATGCTGCAAAGAAAATTATCTGAGGATTATCTTCAGTGTTTATGTTGATCTCAATAGATTCTTCCACTAACATTGGTGAATTTTCCTTAGCAACTGGGATAATTTTCAAATCTCCATCCTTGGGTGCCTCAGAGAGGTTTTTTCCCTTGGATGTGTCCTTTATTTTTACTGTTTCATCATCCAAAGGTGCCTTTCGGTTTTCACCTAGGGACTTTTCATTTTCATTTTTTTCATTATTTCTCTTTTTGTCTTCATTTTTGCGACTGGAGGTGTGAAAAGACTCCTGAAAATATGCCATGTTATCCAAATCTATGGTAAATCCAACCTTTTTAGCACCTCTAGGTATGCCTTCTCGCAATCCCATGAACTCAGCTATTGCTTCATCATTATCAATTATGTCTAAGATGGGGGTGCCTTGTTGATCCCAATAAATAAGTTGGGGATACATGAGGGGCATGCCATCATTGGAGTTATCAAATGTGGTAGCTGACAAGGTGAGAATAGATTGATTGACATGGTCACATAAGTTTTGGACTAACTCCTTTTTGTTATTTTTCCTAGGGACAGGTGGACTCTGAGAGTGGACTATTGTAAGGGATAGGTCATCAGAAGATGGTTTGTTAGGTGCCCAAGATGTAGGATCAAGGGTTTCCCTATAATAAAGCTTAAGACATTCTTCTTTTGTCAAGGACTTTTGAGGACGAGAATCAGTTGATTTTGGCGAGGTATTTAGCATTTGGTCAAGTTCCCGAAATAACTTATCCAATTCCATTATGCTGGTGGAGGAAAGTGAACCCCATTCATATTCATTTGATTCAAGGGAGTCATAGTATAATGGATCAGATGGTTTGTGGGATATCTTGATGTCTTCAGTAGCACTTACTTCCTCTTGTGATGGTGTTGAGGTACTAGGAACGCCAATTCTAATAGGTTGAAACCCTAGCCCTAGGCCTTTTGGTCATTGTGAGACAATGATTTGTTTAGTCCTTCCATCCTGATGAAGTCCTAACCCACTATGTCTATCATATCCTTTCTTTACATTATCACGAAGCCTTTTTTCATATCGATCTTTAGATATTTGAACAGATGGTGGAGGGTTTTCATTATCTTCATTATATAACTAGGAGGTGACATCTTCTTGATCCATAGCTTCTTTACTTAACTCTCCCCATTTTGTGAATTCCATCATAGGAGGGACATGTATTGTGACAATTGAGTGTCTCCTATCTACTATGGGTAAACCATATGACTTAGGAGGAACCAAATAGCTGACACAATAGGATTCTTTCATGTGATATTCTCCACAACCCTTATCTTGGATCTCAACCTTAGGAGTGGAACATGGTGGTTGTGATGCAATGGACTTAGAAAGAGTTGATGGATCAACATATAGAGATAAAGTTGAGGAGGAAGCTTCTTGATTGACTGGCACATGGCATTGTGGTATTTCGTGTAGGCTAGTACAATATTGGAAAGGATCTGGATCACCATCAATTGTGATCTCAATTCCATTATATGAGAATTTGAGATATTGATGGTATGTGTAAGGTACGACCTTCGTAGCATGTATCCATGGTATACCCAGTAACAAATTATAGGGAAGGACGAGATCCAAGACTTGGAAGCTAGTGTCTATAACTATAGGGCCAATCTTGATAGGGAGTATTGAAACTCCCTTAGATGATCTTTCCTCATCATCATATGCCTTAATGACTATACTCTTAGTGCTGTCCACACATGCTTATGAGAAACCTAATTCCTTAACCAGCTTGAAGGTGCAAATATTCAACCCTGCTCCTCCATCTACCAAGACTCATCTGACTTTGGTTTGATGGACAAGAAATTCAAGGTGTAATGGGTCATTATAGTTGGTCTTCTCAGTTGAATAATCTTGTTGAGAGAAAGTAGCATGATGGGAATTGGTTAAGTATCCTACTATCTCTTTGAAATTATTGAAATTTAAGTTGGTGGGGACAATTGTGCTTTGCAAGGCTTTGTCTAGAATGGCTCGATGATCTGGTGATATGGTCAATAGTTCCAAGATGGATATTTGTGTTGGGGTCTTCCCCAACTGGTCAAGTAAATTATACTTAGGATTGGAAGACTATGGTTGTGGCTCTGATGAAGGACTTGGAAGGGTTATCTTAGTTTTGTGTGTATTGACAACACATTTAGGACACTTCTTTATGGTAATGGTATGGATATTTTTGTTAGCATCTCAGATATAATTGATGATGGTACCTTGGTTATAGTCATACCTGGTATTGGCATAATTGCTGAGGTATTATTCTTAGTTCCTGAACTGGAGGCCTTTCCTTTCCCATGGTCATGTAATGGATCTGTGAAGACCTTGTTGTCACTATTTTTAGTATGTTTTTGCCCATTGACTTCTATGGTTTCATCTTCAACAAAATCTTGTATGATGTTCTTCAATTGTCGGCATTGTTGTAGGTTATGTCCCTTAGCTTGATGGTAGTCGTAAAAGGAATTGTCATCCCACCATGAGGGTTTAAACTATCCAAGATCATACTATTTTGGCTCTAGAGGTTGTATGATTTTATGTTTTATTAGTTCTTTGAAAGCTGTCTTGATCGGTTCCCATAAGGGAGTAAACTCGCGTTTTGGAAATCTCCTTTGTGGTTGTTGTTGTTGTGAATTTTGGACAAAGTTGGTAGTTTGATCAAAATTGTTAAGCATGTCCTGAGAGGGGTTGTAACCTCTAAGCGTGATGACAGGTCCTGCATGTAGGGTCTTAGCATCGACAATACCGTCATTAGTTACATTTTTGTTTCTGGACTAGAATTTGTTTCTATCGTTAGGGGTGTTTTGGTGCTGAACAACTGGATTCCTACTTGCTATCTTAATTTCCCCTTTGTCAATGAGGGATTTCTCAAGTATTATGAATTTTTGCACTAAGTCCATAAAAGAGGTACACAAATGTACTCAACAATGTACTCTTAAGTCACTTCTCAATTTTGGATGAAGATTTTCAAGGAATATTGTGACTTTTTGTTTCTCTGGTATCTCAAATAGACATGGACTAGCTAAACTTCTCCATCTCTGGAAGAAGGTGGTGAACTTTTCGTTGTCTTCTTGTGTGGTGTGACACAAGGTAGCTATCAAGATTTCATTGTCTATGTTGAAGGAAAAGTGCTCCACAAAATTTTCAACTAATTCACCCCATGATCTTATGTCATACATAATTTTAGAGAACCATTCCAATGCAATCTTGACAAAGGGTTTGCGGAAAAAGTCTCATAAGGGGCATAGGGTCATACGAGATGTCCATGTATGTTGTGGAAAATTCTCTTATGTGTTCTAGAGGATTTCTCTTCCCATTATAAGGAAAATTTAGTATAATGTATCTGTGTGGGAAGAGTGTCATGTATAGTGCTTTGTCAAAGGGACATGGCCATAAATCTTGTGCTAAAATGGTTCTTTTTCCTAACATTGACATACTGTCCATTTGTTGTTGGAGGGCTTGCATTTGATTTTGTAGAACATCTACGTATGTTAAAGATGTGTTGGTTGGATTGTTAGGATTGATGTAAGTGTTCTGAAACACAATATTTTGTGACAAATTATGATTTGGTGTAGGAATATGTCCTGACACAATATTCTATGACAGATTTTGATTGGGTGTAGGAATATGTCTTGTTTGTATTGCCCCTATTTACAAAATGGTCATATTGGTGCTGATCTGTAGAATAGCCTATGTAATGTTTATACCAATTTTTGGCCTTATACTGTCAGTATTTGTGCCAAAGGGGTTTGATGAGGATGATCTTGCATTAAATTTTAGGCCCTATGTTATACCAAATGGTGTTGTGTGTATAGTTGAGGCAGTTTGACTAGGTATGCTAGATGACATTGCTATAGTAATATGAGGAATAAAGGAACTCGATTTCACAGTTTGTGTCACTTGAGTAGATGAAGCTTTTAGTGTGTGGATGTCAAATCCTAGAGGTAGTGTGGCACCTTCTACTAGTAGCTTTGCTAGGTATCTCTGGGGATCTTGTGCTAAACATTCATCTACAAAAGACACAAATTTAGGATCTTGGATAGCAGCGTCTACATCTTCTACTTGAATCTGTTCGTGTGTGTCTCTAGTGACAAATTTTTCAAGCAAGGCTTTGTGAGGTCTCATTGTTCCTGATGGTATGTTCGAGAAGGGATTGATGAAATCCTATGGATCAACCATTTCTCTACATTTCTTGTTAGACCTTGTTTCGACCATGAAAAATGTTGCTTAGAATGGGGTAATGCAAAAATACATCTAAAAATATTATGATCTAATCTATGCTTTTGGGATTTTCTAGATATTTGTGAATGAATGCTGCTATAGTTTTGGTATTTTCTGGAAAATAAGGAACGTCTAAACGATGATATGCTAAGATGACAATATGCAAAATTATAAACAAACTCCTAAGGTAAATGATTCTAAATGACTCTAAGAGGAGGTTACCTACCACCTATAGCTTAGCCAAGGCTAGATTTAACTTTGTCAAGGAACCTATTGTAGGTCTAAGACCAAAAGATAAGGTGATCTCCCAAGCTAGACTGATGAGCTAGAAGGAATCATGTGTAGGACAAGAGATATGTTGACAAGTGACTAGGTTCAATGACAATGCCTATTGAAGCATGGGTTTGTCCAAAGTGTGGAAAGTTGGCCTATTCTAGGATATGCAAGTTTCCTAATATGCAACTAGATTCCATAACTAGGATGCGTATTACTAAAACTAAATGACACCTAAAGTATGGAATTATGCAAAGTATGAGAAAATTTTTTGGTTTTTGTCCAAGGGTGACTGTGAAAATTAGAGATTGAAATGAATGTTTGGTTTCAGATTGTGATGGTAAATTCTGGTTTTTTAGTTCTTAGGAAAATGTGGTTCAGGTTTACAGATGCATCATAGGATCCAATAGATGCATTTTGGAGGGTCATATATGGTTTTCTGCGAAATTAGGTCTTGACTTTATGACAGGAAAATGTGACTCGATATGACAGATGTGACTAAATTTTAAACAGATGCGATTCCCTATGATAGATGTGACTTAGGATGACAGATGCAGGTGACTATTAAACAGATGTGACTTAGATTTTTTGGTGAATGATAGTAAACTTTGGTTCGACAGTTGCAAGTTTCTGGTTAACAAATGCAACTCAGGTTAACAGTTGCGGTTTTCTAATTAACAGATGCGACTCATTTTGATAGATACGGTTTTCTAATGAACTGGTTTTTTGACTAACTCTACTTCATGATCAAATTTTGGAAAATGTAAACAATCTGAAAATAAAGTGTTTGAGTTTGATAATCATGAACATGTATATTTTTAGAAAACATGTACAATCCTAAGGCTGGCAATGACAATACTTGTTGAATTCTCACTTGGGTTTCCCGAGCTATGCTTATTCAAAGAAGATGACTAGAATCTTGACCACACTGGCTCCCCCTTACATGACACACACTTCTTGGGTCAACCAAGCTTCAGTTCCCATGAGTCTCCCATTGCAAATTTTTCATCTCTACTAAGAACCGTATGAATGTGAGACGGCTTCAGAGGTCCGACCTCTTGCACCAGCAAATAGGGGTTTGGTTAATCTAATTTTTTTTTGGAAAATTAGTATGGGCACACATTTAGAAGGAAACACAAGAGGCAATATTATCCCAGTCTATAGAGGTTACGCTCTATAGGTTTTGACACACCACAAGGGTACTAAGGGAATCAATTGCTAGTCCACAGGAGCTCCTATAATGCTGAGTTTTCTTCAACATTAAAATTTCTATACCTATTGGGAGTAGCTTGGCTTTAGCTCATCATTGATTATGAGTCACTTTGGGTGAGCACTTTTTCCCACCAAAGTAGGCCCAAATTCTAGAGTCAGTAACAGTTTCTCTTACAGCCAGGATTAGACGAATGCGCAAGGGGAGAGGATACTTTTGTTACCAAATCGGGTTCTAATCTAATAGATGTACGAATGCACCAAACATAGAATACAATGATTCTTCTTAAAACCCAAATGATATTTATCTAACAGGGATAACTTTAAGAACCCCCCCCTCGGCAAAGGTGTAAAAACCTGGTGAATCTTTCCTTTTATTTGAAAAAAATATATTAATTTTTTTGGTGAATTTATGCACATTATTAAAAAAGTTTGTAAAATATTGGCGAATCTTAATGAATAATTAGTAAAAAATCATAATCAAATTGGCCAATCCTAGTGAATATTCACTCAAAAGATTAATTAAAATGGTGAATCTCTCCTTTAAAAATTTGCATAGGTGGTCAATGCGATTCCCCCATATTTTTTTCTTTTTTTTAATATTGAAGTAGGGGCCCGGGGGCGGTAGCCACTGGCGGGGTCAAGAGGGAAAAGCCCCCTTGTGGGGGTTGAGGGGGCAATGCACAGATTAAGTGTTTTTAAAAAATATCAATTTAAAAGTAAGAATAAATGAAATGTTTACATATGACCATAGATTAGCAATTTACCTTTTTAATCGGACGGTTGTAGGTTGATTCCACAGCCTAATACACACATGCCTTTTAAAAGGCTTGTTGAGGTGCGAAATTTGTTTTGGGCCACACGATTAGATTTAATCATGTGGTCCAAAAAAAATTTTGGGCCTCAACAAGCCTTTTAAAAGACATGTGTGTATTAGGCCACGAAATCAACCTACAATTGTTCAATTAAAAAGTTAAGCGATGATTTGATGGCAATGAATAAAAGCCCTATTCAAGGCTAAAATATCTGTAATATTAAATGGTCATATATTATTGTGGTGATATTTCCCCAAAATCAATGGTAGGAATATAATATTACTAGCGAATATAATCAATATTTTTGATTATAGTATAAATTGCTGGCAAATCAGTTCCAATGGCATATTGTTTAAAATATAATACATAGGCGAATTAATCGAGACAATTTTTTTTTTTTGTAAAAACTTGGCGATTCAACATCGTTTTTACCTTGTACTATTCACCATTTCTGGAGGTCTCGATTTCAATTATTCGCCAATTGGCAAAAATTCGCCACTAAAGTTTTCCCTGTTATCTAATCTATTCAATCAATTCATTTGTTTTAAAATTGTTTCCTTCGAATTTGGTCCTGCAAATGAATTGTTAGTAATTTTTGCAAATTTCTTCGACAACAGTTTTGCAAGACAAATTGATTAGTAGTTTTGTTTATTTTTCTGTCTTCGTCAATCATCTTGCAAAATATATTTTTTTGAATGCTTGTCTTCTATGAATCATCCTGTAAACACTACGTTAACTCCCCAAAAACACACACTGAAACACGAAATTAGCTGTAAAAAAAACTAAAAATTAAAAATTAAAATACCAAGTTTTGTAAATTTATTACCAATCAGATGTGTCATAGGAAAGTGCAGATGCATCGTAGAATAATAGATGTGTCGCGTAATGTCATATGCAGCTCAGTATATTAGTTGCGTTGTTTTGTACTGCAAATGCATCACTCTATACCTGTACCTACAAAATAATAACTTTCTATGGATTTTGAAGATAGTCTTCACGTCAGGTTCACCAATGTAACACTAGAATAAAAACATGAAACAAGATTAATTTGATAAAATCATATACTAATCTAATCCTACGCTAACAACAAAGAACAAGGAAAACTAAAAACATAAATACAAGAACGATCTCACCAAACATTTGTATAATTCCTTGAATAACCTCGATTGCACTTCTCCATTTTTCCTTTGTAATATAATTTCCCTTAGATTTTAACAAGTATGCAAGTATGGCCTATTGATTATTTACTTAGCAAAATATCGAAGATTTTTGAATTTTCTTCCTAAAAGTATAAAGATTTCGGGAGGAGGAATAATGACGAAGGTCAGGTCAATTTATAGAAAATTGATTTTTGAATGATCGACTCAGATTCAAAAGATAGATTGATGATTGAGATTAATGAATTCCATGTGATACAGATTCAGTGTTAGTAATAATGTGAGTGAAAAATCCTGAATGATAGAGATTAAATTAAATAATAGTTTAATCTAGTGTTGAGATTGTTCGAAATTCAAAAGAATAAGAATTGCATGAAAAAGATAAAAAGAAGAAACATTGTTTTCGAACGCACGAATGAATGAATGAATGAAATAAATTTATTTAAGTAATAATAATTTGCACACAAAAGAATAAGACTGACTGATTAAACCAAAAAGTATATTTGTCAGAAATAAGTAGATATTAAATCAGGAGATAACTAACTGATTTAATTAAATCTCAACTTAAGTAGTAAATAAATAATTAGATAACTAAGCAATTATCTAATCATAGAGGAATAGGCCAAGAATAATTATTTTTATGAATTAAATGGTTATTTAATTCAACATTCAAAATTCAGAGATTAAATTAAATAAATAAAGATTTATTTAATTGACTGGAGAAAAAATTATAGAATAATTAAATAATTAGAAATGAATATTTAATTATAGTCAGAAATGTGATAAAGGGTAAATTAAATAATAATTTATTTAATTTTTAGAAAGGAGATATGTTTAATTAGAGATGTAATTAAATAAGTAATATTTATTTAATTAATCAAGATCGAATAAAGGTAAAATTAATTAATTAAATAATTAAATTTATTTAATTAATAGAAGATAAATGACTTTAAAAATATAATTAAATAATTAATATTATTTAATCATGACCATGAACATTAGAAATGTGTCGAAAATGGTTTCGCAGGCCTAGGCCAATTTTTAGTGTCTACAAAATGTGTTCCAGAAATCTAGAATAGATTGGTATATAAAAGTACCTAAAATACTCTGGACATACCACACATCATATAAAAGGACTAAAAAATTAACTCCATTTCAACTAGTTTATGGTATTGATGCCATAGTCCCAATGAAATTTATAGTTCCTAACCTACATATAGCACTAACCTTGTAGTTGGAAGATGAGAAATCCGTCAAATAATTAATAGAAGAATTGGAAAAACTATATGAGTATATAAAAATTGAAATGTATATCCACCAACTTGAGCGCCATAGGAAAAAAACATAGAATGATAGAAACCTAAGATTAAAATTTTTCAAAATAAGGGATATGGTATACTCTATGGTAAAAAAAATGAAGAAGGGGAACTAAAGATTAAATGGTTAGGGACATACTATATCCATGCCATAAATGATTCTAAAGCAGTATAAGTTAGAAAAAATAATGGCACAATCCTAATTAGATAGGTAAATGATGCATGCCTAAAACACTACCACTTTCCAGTAGATTGATAACATCAAATAAAAGACTCACATCCTAATGTATATTATGTACTATATTTTAAACCTTAGAGAAAAAATAAAAATAAAAAAGCTCAAAAAAGTAACCTACCCCATCAATAAAATAGCTAGAAAAGCTCATGTAATAGGAAGTAGCATTAAATACACTACCACTCACTCATCTATTTATCACTCCATCTCACTCAAGAATCCTCACTTGTTTCCTACACATTCTAGTTATCTTGCTCAATCAATTGTGGTCAAACCCTAGAAGCTCCCTACACTGTAAATTTTTTTGCTAAAGACTGTTATGCCTTGCATAACCACCCCATCTTTTACCTTGGTCAAAAGGGGTCCCCCTTGTTGTTTTTCAAACAAAGTTTGGTGTCTTGTTTTTCCAACACTTTGTTTTTCTTAAATTTCTCTATTGGAACTGGAACCAGAACTGAATCGGGTTCTGAAAGTTCTTTTGAAACTTGTTTTTGTTCCCATCGTGACAGTCTTTCTTTTAGATCTTTTTGTTTTGTCTCTATCGGAGTTGGAGCCAGAGTGGGCGTTAAGTTGGTGTTTATTCAAAATTGCTAAATCAAATTGCTTTCCACCTCTACTTTTGGAATTTTTGTTTTAGTTAAGTCTTTTTCTTTAGTTTTATTATGTCGGTCTTTTGTTTTACTTTTTCTATTTTGTTTTGTGCTTTGTTAGCGGAGTTGGAGACGGAACGGGAACTAAGTTAGGGAATTACCAAATTTTCCACATCGGTTTTCATACTAATTCCGCTCCCGCCAGTTTGGTTGTTGACTTTTGCTGAAGTCTTCTGTAGTAATGGGCTAGTTATTTTTCAGTTCCGACTCCGCTCTACTGCATTTAATGCATTAATGAGAGTTGCCCGCGTAGGTAGAAATTTTGAATTTTACCTTAATTAGGGATTTGCGTATTATTATTATTATTATCATTATTCTAAAAAGATTAGAGAGCGTACAGGAGTTGCAGTGAAGTATTGTGCAAGTGAACCGATTGATCGAGAGACAGTTGCGTACTGATTGCTTCAGGTGTTTTGTCTATTTATTGGCATTCAAGGTAGGGTTTCTTATTGTTGTTGCTCTTCATTTATTTATTGTTGCATTTTTGTGTTTGCTCATGCTTTGAATCATTTCATTTTAACGAATTCATGGTTCTTGGTATGTTTGTTTGAGTAGGTTATTGCTTTATTTGTTTGTCTGGTTAATTCTTCGTTTCTTTTGCTTTTGTTTTTGGTTCTTTGTGTTTTAGGGCATAGTCACTTTCACGTTTTAGTTGTGATCACATCGTGCTATTTTGATTTGCAGTGAATTAGATTAAATTGAGGTTTTTAATGGTGTTGGTTAAAATTTAGATTTCTACAGTGAGGTAAATTAAAATTAGGGATTTACAGTGAGGTAGAATAGATTTATGGTAGTGTTTGCGTATTCATTTGGTTAAAATAGGAAGGGTTAAATTTGTGCCCTAGTTTTCATATTACGTTTTCTAGATTAGGGTTTTAAGTGCATTTCTGTGATGCCTTAATTAGGTGATTTAAAATGATGCCCTAAGAATATAGTCGCCCCTGGTCATATGGGGATGGTTCTATTGAATTCTAGGTTAGCCCCATTTTGTTTTGAAAATTGCCTAGTTTAAAACCATGAAGTTCTACATTAAATTGATGAAGTCATTTATGATGTCATGGTCAACCTGGGCGGAATCGGGATCAGAACTGATTTTGAACTTGAAAAATTATGTTTTCCAAAACGTATCGTTTCCATTTCCATTCCGTCTCCGGCTCTGCTTATAGTGAGCAGCCTTCTTTGAAAATAAAGATAATCTAGATGAAAGTGGAATCGGAATGAAATAAGAATATGAAATAGAAAAATCTAAGGAAAACCGACTTTGTTTCCATTCTAATTCTGGTTCCAGTTCCGATCACATTTTCATTTTCGACTCCGAGCCCACTTCTTGTTGGTAGAGTTACCATTCCAGTTTTGACTTCGATCTCGACAGTGTGTTAAAAGAGACTGTTTAGAATATGTTTCTACCTGGTTATGCGTCTGATGTATACATGAAAGGTATGGTTTTAAAGCATTTTTTATGATGATATTCAAAGATCTAATTAGAGGTTTTTGTGGTAGGAAAGCTAGAAAATGTCAAGAACATTAGGAGAAGCTACTCAAAGGAATCAAACTACAGGAACATCAAAGGCAGCGCCTAAACCAAAGAAGATGAAGCCAGAAGAGTTGACTTATACCCTAAGGTATAATCACAGGAGTCCTGTTGTGAAAGTAAGCAAAGTGGAATCCGATTGGTCAAACATCACTGACACAAACTTGGGCTAGTACAACTTTGAGGAGGCATATGCTGAAACATTCAACGAGGATGCGACACCTAGAATGAAGAGAATTGTTGAGTCTGGTTTGGCTCATATCACTTTGTTTCCTTTGTCAATCCAATGCCCATAGTTGATCTTGATAGTAGCCAGTGCCTACAATCTTGCTACTAGACAGTGCATGGATTCCCAAAACAATGTGATCATTGATCTCACTCCTCAAGCATTGCAAAGTATATTCAATGTCCCGGATCCTAAGAACTTGGTGCAGTTGGATGAGGCAGAGGCCTTGGAGAAATATAGTAAGTATAAAGACTCCAATAAATCTCATTTGAACAAAAGGTGGTTAAAGACAAAAAATAAATCTTTAAGCAAGCTTGCGGACTAGCCAAAGAGGGAAGATTTCTATAAGGAGGTATCAGATTTAATCATGATGTTTTCTAGATTTTTTGGGAAGAGAGATACATTTCGGTTCAAGGAGTGGATGTTTCCTTTCATCCAGACAATCTTAAGTGGAGCCCAACAGTTTGATTGGCCGATGATTGTGTCAAATGCTATCCATGATCAACTGACCAACATTAGAGGCACTAAGTGTTTCTATATGACTTCTTATATTGTATATGCAGCGGCAAGGTTGGGTATCTTCCTAGGTTTAAACAGAGTAGGCATAATGGGAGTCTAGGATGGACAGAAGAAAGTGTGGGAGCACTATGACCAATTGTCTCTACAAGTTTCTGAGACTCGGTTCAGAAGAGTCAATGATGCATTCATATATGTAGTCATCAACCAATTGAATGGAGATGCAAGGTACATGTTGAGTCAAGAGGCCATGGAATTTATTGCTGAATGGGGATGTTGGTACATTCAATACCCCAAATTTACATATTTTAGGTTAGTTGGTTTTGAAGGCCATCCACATCTACTTCCAAGGTGTTGCAATAACAAGATAGTGCTAATGGATTTTGTATATCAGGCTCTTGGAGTTAATGCTTGGTTTGGAATAAAGCATAAAATAGGATGTCACAAGTTCCCCATGAAGCTGGGTGAGTATGGCTATCAACACTTGGTAGGAGAAAAGGTGGTCTGTAGTGAATTGATACAATTGAAGTTAGGTTTATACATAGCTTGTAGGCACTTTGATCTGAAGGGTAAGATGTATGCCTTGTTGCCTTCAGTGTTTGAAAAACATTTCAATTTGTTAGAAGACTTCTAGAGTGACCGACAAGATGAGTATGATTTAAGAAAGAAGAATTATGAAAGATTATCTGTCTCACTCATGTCAAAGCTTGGTGTTAAAGATAACATTCCTGACACATTGGTGGATGATGGAATTGTATCGGATCCATCCTATGAAGCTTTGAACATTGGCACCAAGAGCCTAGATCCAATTGACTGGGACAGTGAGGAAACCATTGATATTAAGCAGATTGGAAGGACAGTATTGGATAGGAGTGTGCAATGGTTAGTTCTAAGAACCAAGACTCCTCAAGGACCAGCCCCTAAAAAGGGTAAGGGATACAAAAGGATCAAAAGGAAGACACCTCCTAAAGATCCTTTGGATTTCTTTCCTATAGACATCGAAGAGATAGAACTTGAAGCAGCAGGTGATGAATCGGAAACACAAGAAGGAGAGGCTCCAATCGGATCAGTTGTTTCAACATCAGCCTTAGGAGAATCTTCTACTCAAGTCCCAGTAGCAAAGGGCAAGGTAAAGATGTGGAAAAGGAAACTCTTTATGACATAGCTGAATCCTTAAAGGGAAAAGGGGTAGAGGTTCATGATGTTGGAACAGATTCAGATAAGACAGAGTCAGAAAAAGATATGCAAGAAAATATGCCTCTAGAGGAGGATACTGAGCAGGTTTTGACACAAGAAGATCAATGGGCGCTATTTGAAGAGGCGAAGAAGGATTTTGATGCAAGGGAAGCAACTTATGAAGTAGAGAGACAGAAAAGGAAACAAGAACATGAGCTCAAGGTTAAAGAAGAGAATGACAAGTTGGAACTAATACAAAAGATTCATGACCTTGAAGAAGAGAAGGCAAGAAACTAGAGGGAGAAAGAAATCTTGGTTGCCAAGTTAAAACTTGCTAAGGAAGCTCGCCAAAAGGAAGGAGAAGCAGAACAATTACGAAAGGAAAGAGAGTCTGAAGAGCTGGTTAAGAAACAACAACAAGAAGAAGCAAAGGCAGAAAAGCTTAAGGCTTTAGAGGGAAAAAGATGAGAGAAAGAAAGACTAGAGGCTTTAGAGAAAGAGAAACTGGAAAAAGAAGCTCTAGAGAAGGAAAAGATGGAATAGGAAAGAATAGAAAAGGAAAGATTGGAAAGGGAAAAAGTGGAGAGAGATCGAGTGGAGGAAGAGAGGTTGAAGAAAGAAGAGGAAGATAAGAAGATGCAAGAACAAAAGGATAGGGAAGAGGCTGAAAGGCTTGTGCGAATGCATGTGGTGCAAGAACAACAAGAGGAACCAAGGGTTCATTCTCAACCCCAAGTAAATATGTAGCCACCTTCTACTACTACAATTGCTCCCTCTTCCTCTATGATGACTACTACTCCATGTGCTCCCACTTGGTTAAAACCAGACCTCCAAAAAAGGGCAGTAACACCTTCACAACCTCTCAATTGGGAGGATATGATGAAGGAGATTGAACAAGAGAGGCCTAAAAAGAATTCCAAGATCCTACACTCTACCAGACTCATGGAAAAAGGAGAGATTGTTGCTCAGTGTGCCATGCCAATGACAGAAAAGGAGGTAGGGGACATGCAACTAACAAATTATTAGTTGAGTACTGTCAACTTGGGAAGGCCTACTAGGAATCAACATATGAACCTAATTGATGTGGTGGCTTCAACAACTAATTCAAGAATGATAAAAGATAAACAAAATAAGGATGAGCTTAAGGCTCAGTTGGATCAATTACATTCATTTTTGAAAAGTGTCTCATCTCCGAGATCACAATAGGTAATGGCCATTGAGACTCCAATTTTGTTAAGCAAAAAGGAGGTAGATGATTTGATGCAGGTAAGAGGCAAAGCGGAGATGGTAGATAGATGGGTGGACAAGTTGAATCGGGAGGTAGGTGAAGTTTTGGTTGAGGGTTTTGAGGTTTACAAAGGCACAAAAGAGTTGATAAGAAAATGCATCTATATATTGAAGCAATAGAGAAACAGGAAGAGGAGTATAAAGAGTATAGTCAGAAATTAGAGAAAGTTAATACATTGCCTTTAACTACTCTTCCTGAACAATCAATACTTGAAGAAGATAAAAAAAAATTTATTGGAAAAACCTCTCGTATACTCTGATTCAAAGCAAATTTCTTGTGTAAACATAGGAGTGAGGTTCAAGAGGCTATTAATAATTTGACTGAACAATTTGAGGAGCTGGAAGCAGTCATTGCTATCATTGTAGATGTAAATGTATTAACCAAGGAAGGCATGCCTTTGAGTTAGATCAAAGAGAAATGGGATGAAAGATTTAGAGGAATCATGTAGAAAGGAGATGATGGAGAAGATCTGATGATAGATCGACTAATGGATGTCAAAGAGGAAATAAAAGTTGATAGAAGAGAGTTGACAAAGATAAAAGGTATGAGAGGGTTTGTTGTAGAAGAGTTGGAGCGAATTAAGTTTGAGGATAGCTGGATTGATGGGCTAGAAATAGATATATTACAGCAAGTCTTCGCTAGTTACGATGAGTTCATTATAGACCCAGCTTCACATGCGTAAATCTCCTGCATGCATGAATTTCTTCTTCTTTGCATGTTGCATGCAACACTGACAGTTTTGAAGCACATGGCACTTTTTCTCTTCTATTTTCTATTCTCTAGTTTAACTGAATGTCTAATGTAAGAACTCAAGATCAAATTGATATGAGTTTCCAAGAAATTTTTAATTCCTAAAAAGGTGGATGACTTAAAATAGAAGTGGAGTTCGAGTTTTTGTATATCTATAAATACCCTTTGGGTATCATATTGTAAGGGTCGGCTAATAGAGAATAGAATTGGCTTACCTGATATTAGGAGATAGAATTTTTTTGTAGTGATTATAGAGATACATTGTACTTGATTTTTTTACAGTTAATAAAATTATAGGTTTACGCAATATGGTGTTAGAATTGAGTTTTACTTGATAAGGCTGATAAGTTATAATCTATCTGAATGCCAGTGATTGTGCTGAAGCATGCTAGTTTCTTATGTGATGAAAGTCATTAGAAGAAACCAGATTTAAGGAATATCTTGTTAGATTATATTGAAGTTATTAAAGTCTGTTGATCTATGACCTTGGCAGTGAATGGATGTGTGTTCTTTTGAAATCTTGGAGATAGTTGTGATATGCGAATAGTGGTATTAAATTAAGCACCTTAGATGCATGCAATGGTATAGTTTATTCTATAAATTGTGTCATGCTTTGGTTTTCATGATCTGTTAGAAAAACATTCATTATTGAAGGTATATGTCTGGATGCTAGATAAATTTGATTCATACTTACTGGTTTACCCTTGGATCTATCTTTTTCTTTTGTTTGAAACCCCCTTTATTTACAAGAACAGTTTGATAAAATGAGTCATTGCTTGAATCTTTTGTTACCAGCACAGGACCCTTGAACATTACAATTGCATGAACCGATTGAGTGACACCAAACAGATGAGAACTAGCTACTAGGACCTTGGGAGTTAGGCTACTATATTTTGTCTTTCTTTTTCAGGAGAAATGGAGTAGAAATATTCTATTTTAACGTTGTTTGTGTCATTTTCACCATCAACAAAGACAATGGCCACTCCCACAATAGTAAATATCTTTAAGAATCCTTAATCCAACTACCAAAATTACCCCTATAAGGCCCTAGAAATATATAAGGATGGGACATTCTCTCAAATCCCCCACACTGTAGTATACCTGGAGGATGTACGAAAATAAATTCATGAGAAAATCACAAAGATTGACCATATTATGCTAGAGGAGCTCTACCTAATACTCTTGGAAGATGATGAAAAGACATATAAGCAAGAATACATGGAGATTGGTCATAAGAACTTGGACATCTAGAAGGATTATTGAGACTTTTGCGATGATGATGAATGGGTTCAAATTATGCTAAGCTAGGTGCAAGATGATTTTATGTACCTAGATAAGCCATATCTGATCACAAAGGAAGCTATTCATATAGTAACAAGGTTAAGAATGGTAGGTGACATCCTTGATAAGAAAGCTATCAAAAACAACCAGGTGCAACAACTAACTAGAGAAACTTTTGATGACAAAAGTATGAAGATCAAGAGAATAAAAAATGATGGAGAATGGTATAATACAATGGGGATATCTTATAAAATATATTATGCCAACTAGAAGACTCCATCATAGCTATTGCAATTCAAATGACATATCAAATGGTGGTGGAGGACAAGGATTTTAACCTTTGCAAGGTCATGAGGGAGTAGCTAATGGAGAACATTTAGAAAATCCAAACCTCCAAGTACCATTTCTAGTATAGTACATTGCTTATTTGCTTAATGTTCTATTTCCTTAAGGAATTTCCCAATTTTAATGGAAAAGTCTAAAAACTTAAATAGACCATGGTGACACAAATCAAGCACCACATTTATCAATTATCAAACACCAAAGCATACAAAGTTGTATATTTGACTCTCTTCAAAACCTTCCAGGATAAAATGCAAAAAAGGGAAATTATTCCTTACACATCCTCTAACCAATACACCAACACAACAACTTTCGTGGTGGAAAAAGATGACACATATATGGAGGTGGTAGAATTTACACAATATGGATACCATGACTACCATATAAAGTCACTGCATAAGACTTAGATGTGAATACTACTACATTACTCAACCATCCCAAGGATAATAACATATAGAGGTTTGGCACATACAAATAAGTGATGTACAAAAGTATCAACAAGGAGGCACAAGAAAACTTGGAGAAGAAAAAAGGAAAACTCCATAAGCAATGGGGTATACCAAAAGGGGGTTTCGTATAGTTTATTGCTACCGTAGTACAATTAGATCCATCCTATGCAAGAAGGTCAGGGAGGCTCCACAAAATTTCACCAATTGAATCAAAAGGCCCCACAAAATCCACAAAAATAATATACATATGATGGAAGTCATCGTAAGTCACCCCATAGAAGAGGACTAGGCAAGAAAGGCCTAAAAAAGTGTCCAAAAGACAAATGAAAAATACCACAACAAAGGAGGAAGTAGAAGAGATAGTAGAGGGAGAAGAAGAGGTCAAGAAACCTCTTAAGAGGAGGAAAAGAGGACAAAAGACTCTTACACCTCCTCCAGAAGTAACTTCAAAGAAATCACAAGAGCCCGATGATATCTTGACAACTACAAATGCCATCTTCCACCTTAGGATTAGACCATAGATACTAGACACATATGAAGAATCAAATGAGCCAAATAAAGACAAAATAATACAATGTCTCCTCTAATATGTTAAACAATCCAATAAAGGGTTAGAAGAAGCAATGAAGGACTTTCTAGAGGAAAAAAAATTAGAAATAAGGGAGAAAAGGGAAAAAAAATTAAGAAAATATGAGGAAATAAGGGAGAAAGCCATCTCCATAGTCAGCTCAAACATCACAGAGGAGAAAAAGAAAGCACTAGCCTAGGTGTAAGGCCAAGAGCTCTACACCAAAAAAAGGGTAGATAGAATCATGGAAGAGGATTAAGATAACATAGAGACAATCCAAAAATAAACCTAGGAGGTTACTCAAAAGCTCTATGAAGAAATGATGGAAAATATCAAAGAAGAAGTAGTGAATAAAGTGGAAGAGGTAGAATGGCCCCACCCATCGAAGATAACACAACCAAGGAAGAAAAGGAGAAGAGAAATGACACCACTACTATAGAGACAACCCCCACCTCCATAATCTTTGTCATCAAGAATTTTTTGATGCAATAAAAATAAATTTAAATAGTGCCATGACTGTAGCTACTAAAAGTATCGATGGTCGGATCATAGGTAGATTTATCTAATATCTCCTCATTGTAAAAGATTCAATTGGGAGACATTCTCCATGCTACTACAAGGGAGGAATTATTAAGTGATCATATCAATACAGTGGATAAATTACAAGATGCAGTGGCTACTTATTTCTCACTTGTTGTGGGACACTTCATTACCAATTCTACAACAACTTAAATAATTATTGGAGAGTCTACAAGGAGATCCAGTAGCCACCAAGGATATCATAAGGAAAGATGCCCAATAGGAGGTCCTAAAAAAATAGAGGATTATACCAAAAATTCCACCTCTCCACACTCCAAATTGGAGGAGAATATCAAAGGGCTGAGTGACACAATTGTAAAATTAGGGGTCCTCTAACAATTTTTTTGCAATGGCCTACTACAACAAAGGTTCTAAATAATCAAATAGACCAATTGGAAATATAGATCATATAAGTGGTGCACAACTACAATCATCTCCAAGACAAAGATGGAAACATCAAAGCCCAAGTGGAAACCCTACTCCCAATTATAGAAACTCCACACACAAAGGGAGAAGATAAAAAGGAAAATTAAGAAAATGAGGGATATTTTCAACAACCAAATAACCCACATATTAGGGATAATGGGGGAATCTTAGGAAATAGCTAAAACCATTCAAATCTTTGATATCCTAGCAAATGCAGAGGAAATGATAGTACAAATATAGAGCTACATTTATAATCTAAAATGGGAAAAAGAACATTGGGCCAACACATTCAAGAACCTCAAGGAGACCTATAAGCATCTCCTTCCCAACTAAGAATCATGTCATAAGGATAAGACATAATTTCAAAAGGGGGGATGATGTTAGATGGTCAATGTCTAGAATAGATCTTATTGTAGGCTACTGAAAAAGGTACAAAAATGACATAAACAACATTATTTGTAATTAGGAGACATGTAACTTAATGGGAATGCACATATATATGCAATTTAAATAATATGTGGAAGATATATATTTATATATATATATGTGTGTGTGTGTGTGTGTGTGTGTGTGTGTGTGTGTGTGTGTGTGTGTGTGTGTGTGTGTGTGTGTGTGTGTGTGTATAGAGAGATACAAAGATATATATTAAGAATATATGAGCAGATACTAAGACTTGCCTTTTTTATATGGTTATGATATAATATAAGGAGATATAAGGAGTTATCTACATATGTGTTATGGATAAATGAGTTGCTTTTTTTGTTAATATAGTATAGCTTTGTATATTCTTCTTAATTCCTTACCATAAATTTTTATTTCTCTTACTGTATCCTTTGGGGTATAAATAAACTACACAAAAGATCTTGGGGTACAAATGTTTGGACTATACTTCCTCATTCTTCTTACCAACACATAACACAAATAAATTTTGGGAGGACATCATTTTTGGATACTCTTCATTGCAAAGGACACAACTAATCAATCCATGGAGAGGTTTCAAGAATCTCTTTGCATATATGAAATTTATAATTTTTTCTATAGACATGTTTAAAATGACTATGAAGAAACCTTTTGGAATGAAATATTTAGGATTAATGCAATATTTTTTAAGCATTAAATTTATTCAATTATAAATATTCAATATAAGTATACCAAAGATATGTTAAGGAGATAATGATGATAAATTATTATTTATCACCAAATCCAATTTCAATAAGAAATAAAATCAGCATGTAATTGGATGCAACAAAGAATCTAAAAAAAATCACATGCCAATATTATTGTAAGTTGGGTCATATGAAGAAACTTGCTATAGAAAAAGGTAGGCTAAAAAGAAACCCAACTAGGGAGGGCCTCTACAGAATCAATAGAAGTCTCATGGGAAAAATAATTTAGAGGAGAGTGTGTTAGCTTGATATGCACTCATGGCCTAAAGACCAATAAGTCAGTTAGGGTCATGCACATGGTATATTGATTCTAGAGTACAACCTCACTTCACCAATAGGAGAGACTAGTTCATAGAGTACACTGCTTACTCTGATTCTGTCATCTTTGGTTGTGGTGAGTACTAAATTTTAGGTAGAGGGATTATATAAATAATATATATGGAGGGAAAATTTAACATTTACTTAATATATTCTATCTACCTGAAATGAAGCTCAATCTACTTTCTATAAGCTAGATTATGCAAGATAGTCCTAATCTACATGTCATTTTCAAAAAATATAAACATAGTATTATTGAAGAGGAGACCAAGAAGACTATTTATTTTGGTATATAATATCATGGACCATATAAATATTGGTTAAAACCATAGATTAGGTAAAATGCATTGGTAGCCAAGACAGAATCAACCATTACTACAATTTGGCATCAGTGATATGAACACCTCAATTTGTCACATCTCTCTTAGTTGGTTCAAGAGAATTGTGTAGATGTAACAAAAGATCAAAGGTGTGTGCATGGCTTGGTAGACAAGAAAGCAACAAAGAACACCATTTGATGATAGAAAAGCTTGGAGAGTCAATACAATCCTACAACTAGTTTATGCAGATATTTATGGACCAACAAACACAACATTTATAACTAGGTGAATGTATTTTATTCTGTTTATGAATGATTTTGAGTGAAAATATGAGTATAAATTTTCTAAAATTAAAATCCAATATGTTTAATTAATTTCAAATTTTAAAATCATTAGTAGGAAAAAGAGTAAGGTTGTGACCTATCCACTCTTAGATATGATAATGGAAGAAAATTTTGTTCCAAGGAATTAAAAAATAAAATAACATGACATGAAAAGACACTTTACCACACTCTAGACTCGACAACAGAATGAAGTTGTTGAGAGGAAAAATTTACTATCAAAAAGATAGCCTAATATATGATGGAGAACATGAGTGTTCTTAAGAAGTTTTGGGTTGAGGAAATATTAATATAGTTTACTTCCTAAATAGATCTCCCACACATGTGGTAAAACATAAGACCCGAGTGAAGCATGCTCTGGGAGGAAATCAGAATTTAGTCATCTTAAGGTTTTTTTTTCCATTTCTTATAGGGTAGAATAACAATCATAAATCCTAAAAAATGATTGATGTTGATACTAACATCCTTAATTTAAACAAAAATGTTTTGACTGATGAGTAAGTAGGGCCTTTCTAGACATCTCTAGAATTCTAAACTATCAAAGAACAACCTATTATGGTTAACGATTTAGGTATTCAACTTCACAAGAATTCACCTAAATGAAGGGATTCAAAGTGCAAGGAATTAGACCCAAATTTCATTGATTATAACCTAGTTAAAAATCCAAATGTCATAGATACAAGTGCCTGAAGTCATGATGGCAATGCTGATTTAGATGTAGAGACTTCCAAGAGGAGACCAATTTGGTGGGAAATCAATATTGGAGATGTTCGAGTAAGTGAAATGATTGAGGGTAGAACATCCAAAGGAAAGAGAGAGTTAAACATATAAAATTTTCTCTCATACTGAATATCTAGGAAGTATATGAGCCATAGGTGTTTTTTGAGGAAAATACCATGGAAATTGAAAATTATTGTGTTTTATAAAATAAGACTTGGGATATCTAATATCTTCCACTCAAGAAGAAACCCATTAGTTGCAAATGAGTGTACAAAGTCACGTACAAGGTAGATGGTACTCTTGAAAAGTAATTTTTTTGGTTCAGTTCTACAAGTTTGTCATGGAGAGGGAATTTAATACAAGGAGAAATTTTCTCCTATATAAAATATTAGCACCATTCAATTAGTTCTATCCATGACTTCATAGTTTGGCTAAATAAACACTCAAATGGATACGAAAAGTTCTTTCATCAATGGATATTTGGAGGAAGAAGTGTAAGTGTCTCAACTATAGGGTTTCAGGTTGTAGGGAACATAGATCTTGTATATTAGTTGAAGTAAGCTCTATATGGTCTAAAGCAAGAACCTAGGAGATGGTACATCAAAATTGACAAGTATTTGGTCAATCAAGGGTTCCAACAAAGTCCTTTGGATCTAAATTTATATATCAAAAGTAGTGGTAATAATATCATTCTTCTACATATATATGTAGATGAGATCATTATTATGGGTAGTGATGCAAGTGCTATTGATCACATCAAATTTGATACTTGGAATTTTTTTGAGATGACTAGTTTAGGCCTCCTACATTACTATCTAGGTGTATAAGTTTGGAAAAGTGGTGGCAATATTTTTATTTCTCAGTTTGAAAATGCCAAGAGTTTTCTCAACAACAATATATTTAAAAATATAATCTACACCTATCGACAAAGGGATAAAAATTTAATCCAAAACTAACTCTAATTCCATTAATGAGTTAGCATATAGTTAACTAGTGGGTAGCCTTATATCTTCTAACCACTAGACTTGATTTCAGCTATGTTATGAGTTTCATTTCTAGATTCATGATAACAAAAATTGTAGAACATTGGGTTGCATTGAAGAGGGTGTTGAGATATGTGAAAGGGACACTTGAATTTCACATTTTATATAGTAAAAGCAAAGACCATAGGTTCTTTGGGTTAAAAAATCTAGATTGGGAATGTTCTATTGATGATTAAAAATCGACTTTTGGATATGTTTACATCCTTGGCACGAGTTCAATCACATGGACTAGAAAGGAGTAATAGGTTGTAGCTCTTTCCTCAACTAAAGTAGAATATAAATGAATAATAAAAGCAACATGTGAGATAGTATGAATCCAAAGGATTCTTTTAGATATGAAGATACGTCAAGTAGAGCCTTCACCTTTGTTCTATGAAAATCATGGGGTGTTAAAACTTGCAAATAATTCAATCTTCCATGAGAATACCAAACATATGGAGCTAAATTTTCACTTCATTAATAAATTGTATAAGATGGATCAATTATCTTGCATTATTATCCATCAAAGGATAAAACTACACACATTATTACCAAGCCTTTAGGTCTTGAAAATTTTGTAAAATTTTGGGATAAACTTGGTGTAGTTAGTAAATTGACCATTAAGAGAGGGTATTCAAGCATTATTATATTTTATTGGTCAATTAGTTTTGGGACTTAGAGTTTAATAATGTGTTTTTAACTTTAGGTTAGTATTTATTTTACTCTTTATGCTTTTTTAAAGTTTTCATTATTTTTAGTTCGGTCTATATTTGTCTTTCACTATTTTTAGCTCATTATAGGTTTGTAGAAGACAGTGTTTGATTCTTATTTTATTAATTAAATGTCTTTTTAATATTTCTATGTTTTTTAATAATAATAAGTGGATGTAAAATATTGAGCCCACTTTTAGTGAAAGTCTCATGAGAGAAAAAAAATCCCAACATGAATGGATACATGTTTTGTAAAAATGGTGTATCCATTTACAAATGGATGCTTAAGCCCCAAATCCTACATGTATGGAATGATTACCCATTTTAAAAATAAAAAAAGTACTCATTTCTATATAGACTATATACATGTTCCTTTCTAGAATGAGTATACATTTTGGAGTGGGTATATGTTTCATAAAATTTTAAACTTGAAACCCATTGCTTTTATTTTTGTAGGATTATAAATCTAACCATTAGCCTTAGAATTGTAAGTGCAACTCCATGTTAACAACAAGAAAAAAATTTGACTTTAGCAATATGGCTGAAAACCTTTTTTTTTTAATTTTTGGACCAAATTAAAACCTATTATAGCTTTTAAATATGTAATTTCTTAAATTTGGATATATTTTTTGATTTATTAATTATATTTTAAGTTGAAATGACATATATTACTTTTCTAAAAACTTTTAAATTTGAAATTAAAAAATCATGATTAACCAATCTAGACATTATTCTCTACATGATAACAAATATTTTTACAATTATTTTAGCTCAAATTATATGGTGTTTGTACAAGAAGGATTCTAAAAAACACAAATTAGGATTAGTAAAAATTTACTAAAAAATATTATTTAAAAATAAAAAATATTCTCTTAAAGCCAAAATTCACCATCATATACATCTTTCCACATTTTTTTATAAAAATAGTTTCATTTAGGTCAATTATTCTAGTCATACACATGTATATTTTGGCTCAAAATATTAAATTCTAAAAGGGCCACTTCTATATGTTCTTTACAAAACTATCTTTTATCATATAAATATTATAATAATTTACATATTTTAAAACTAGAAACAATATTCTACATTTCATCTTCTTATTGTTAGATTTACAAGACAACTGCAAGGGGGGTGAATCAATTGTATATTTAAACCATTCAAACCCTTATCAACCATTAAACCCTTATCATGCATTAGAATAATGTAAACATATGAAATGGTAATGCAAACACACCCAAAACCATAAGAACACTAGATTTACATGGAAAACCCAAGAAGGCAAAAACCACAATGAGGATTAGCTCACAAAATATGAATTGCAACACTGAAAATAATCAGGCTCACTACTAAGGGCTCACTGCCTAGAAAAAGAAGAAATGATCACTTACAGGTGATTGACTATCAAGAAGAAAGAATAATAGAAGAAGACTATTACAAAGAGATTCACTATCTCAAGGCAACAAGAGAAATTCACCAATACATCTTTGCACCATTTGTAACCTTTGGCTCACTACGTCTAGTAACTTCAAGCACACTAAAAAATGTAGACACCTTCTGCTCACTACATTTGGAGTCATAGGCAATGACCTCGTACTTAGATCACTACAATTAGTCAAATTCATATATTTGACACACTTTATACACACTCACACACATCTCCAACAATTAACCTTGCTTATATACCATCCATAACCTAAAAAATATCAATTAGGTTATAGCCTTAATGAAATCTATGCACCTAAAATGTGCAACACCAGAATAGGTCTACACCAAACACCTCCATGGTGGAAAGAAGTGAAAGATGACCACACCAAAGGTTAAATAGGACCCAAATACACATCACCATACTACTCAACACATCCACAATGCATGAGGTACCTCCATAAATAGTGCTAGCACACCAGGTCAAAAAAATATAAAATAACACTACAAGCAACTAGATACACACTTCTCTAGGTCACACATACAACACAACACTTGATAGAATCCACAAATTATCTTAGAATATTCTAGTATCATTAGAATATTATACAACTCTACCACAACCACTTGAAACTAATAATACCATCATTATGTGCAAGTAGACACACTGCCATAAATATAACTTACTAACCATCCTTGCACAACACCTCAACATCTAAAACCTCAAGGGAAGTAAGTTACATACAATATAAGCATGTTACCAAATCTACAAGACAAGAAACCTCACTACAGAGAAATGCAAATAAATTTCATTTCTCCTAGAGAACCTTATACATAGACAAAAAAACTATCAAACACAACTTTTACTGTAGAATGATCCAAAATTTGAAACTCTAGATATAACACCTCTGATGATAACATCCAAACCACACAAGAATATATTCAATCATGAAGAAATGTGGAGCACAACATTGAACTCACCTCTATCAAACTACACACTCTTATTCAAATTTTCTCAAAAGAACTTGGAAACCAAGTGAGCTTACTACAACTACAACACTTATCCATCAAGACATCAAAGAAAACACTGATAACATCACCACAACACATCCATATTAGCACAATCACTTTAAAACAATAACAATCTCCATACTATTAACATCAATGACCAACACCAACAACTATTGACATCAATGACAACACCAACAACATACTTGCAACAATATCCCCCTTTGTCATTGATGGAAACACTAACTCTCTAAAAAGCCATCAACAACAAAAGAAACCAACTCTAAAATAGGAAAAACTCCCCTTTATTGGAGTATCTCTTACTCTTCACATTCTCTTGTTTACTTTTGTTTCACATATTTCTTCTCTCTAAAATCTCTCCCCTATCTGAGGAGTTCTTCAACCATTACTCTCCCTCTATGTTTTTTAGACTTCACTCTCTCTCACAATTCTCTTCTACACCATGTTTTTTCAACCAAATATCTCCTCCTTTGACATCAATGGAAAAGGGCCATGAACTCATCCGACTCTCTTTCCTGCATACTTTACATCCTCTACTCTTTCACTCTTCTGCATTGAACTCTTTTTCTCTCCCCCTTTAACAACACTCAAATGGAAACATCTGCACCTTCCACACATCATCTACATAGATTTTTTATTTTTTTCTCTCCCTCTTTGACATCTTCTTTCATCCTCTTGAGATTGCTTATAATACTAGCAAGTAACTACACTTGCACATTCTTCACTGCTCATTCTCATTGCTCCTACTTCTCAACTTTCTCTCCCCCTTGGGGGAACAAGATATGCTCCCATTGATTGCACCAACCAACAACACTACTACCTAATCCCCTAAGAGGTAGCCTTCAACATCATTCCAAGACCAAGAGTGTATCTTGAATACTCACCTAGATGGATGCACCAACTTATACATCTAGTTGAAATAAGGAGGGGAAATGACCCCTAACTTCTGCCGAATCTATACTCAAAAGTATCTTTTGGAAGATCCTTTGCAAGGATATCTTCAAGTTGATATTTTGTAGACACATACTCTAGCTTTACCTCATCACCTACAACCTTATCTCTTATAAAGTGATACCGGGGATAGAGATATGTCTTGTTATTGAATGCATTACCAAGATCTTTGAAATATTGATAGCACTTATATTATCACATAAGATAGAAAGAGGTTCATCATATGATATTATGATTATCCTTCAATGTTTTCTTCATCCATAACACCTATCTACAACATGATGCTGCTGCAATGTACTCCACCTCTTGAGTAGATAATGATAATGAATCACACTTCTTACTTAACCATGAAACCAATCTACTTCCAAGAAAGAAAGTATCACCACTTGTACTTCTTCTTTCATTTGTAGAACCTACCCAATTTGAATCTATATATGCACTCAAGGAGAAATCACTATCCCTAGGATACCGCAAACCATAGTCTGGAGTTCCCTTCAAGTATCTAAATATCCTCTTTATTGCTATGAAATGAGTTTCTATGGGATATTCTTGAAATATTTCCACAAAATAAATTGCATGCATGATATTCGGTATAGTAGTAGTTAGGTATAAAAATCCTTCAATCATTGATCTATACTTTCTTTGATCAACTTTCAGAGATTCATCATTTTTTCTCAACTTACAACTAGTAACCATAGGGGTACACATTGGTTTATAATTATCCATTACAAAATTCTTCAACATTTCCTTGACATATTTTGACTATGAAATAAAAATACCTTTTTCTAATTGACTGATTTGTAATCCAAGGAAGAAATTTATCTCCCCACACATTGACATCTCAAACTCTTTCTGCATCTCATAATTTGAAAACTTCTTTCACATAACTTCATTTCCCCAAAGATAAGGTCATCCACATACACTACCACAATCAAGATTTTTTCTCCTCCAAACTTAAAGTAATGGTTGTTATCTACAATACCTTTCCTAAATCGTTGCCACAACAAGTACTTATCTAACTTTGCATACCAAGCTCTAGAAGCTTGTTTGAGTCCATGCAATACTTTCTTCAATTTGTAGACCATATCAACATCATCTAATAACTAAAATCCTTTTGTTTGTTCAATGTTTACCTCGTTCTCCAACTCACCATTCAAGAATGAAGAATTCAAATCCATCTTATAAACATTGAAATCCTTATGTGATGCAAAGGCTAGAAACATCCTAATGGTCTCCATTCTTGCCACCAGAGAAAAAATAGATCCTCAAAATCTATTCCTTCTACCTGTGAGTAGCCCTCACACACAAGTCTAGCATTGTTTCTAAAAAAATGTACATCCTCATTTGGTTTGTTCCTAAAAACCCACTTAGTTCCTATCACATTCTTGTTTGCAGGTCTTGGGAGAAATTCTCAAGTTTGTTTCTTCTCAATCTACATCAATTCTTCTTCCATAGCTTTGATCCAATTCTCATCTTTGAATGCCTCAGTCACTATTTTAGGTTCAACCTCATAAAGTAAACATAAGTTTACCTGTTCCTCTATCATAACAGATTTTCTCCTTGTCAACATACCTTTTCTCTTACTCCAATGATTTGATCTTCAAAATGATTATTCTGCACATACTTAGGAGTCTTAGGGATCTTTTTTAGAGCCTCTTCCTCTTCAATCATCATCTATTTTTTCTTCTCTTCATCCTTTTCTTCTTCACTACAAGAGGATTCATCAGATTCATATCCTTCTATCAGTACTAAACTCTAGAATGGTTCTTCATCCACCTTAACACTTGCACTCTCAACAATTTTCTTTAGCCTTTTATTATAGCAGCAGTAGAAATTTCTTCTTATAGAGTATCCAAGGAAGATTCCTTCATGAGATGTTGCATCAAACTTTCCTAATTTTTCTTCATCTCTTCTCATATAGCATTTTATTCCAAAAAAATTGAAATATTTCAAAGTAGGAGGTTTACCATACCATAATTCATAGAGAGTATTTTAACTGTTTACTCTTGCTTGACCTCTATTATGAATGCAGACTGCAGTATGAATTTCTTCTCTCTAATAGACATCTACCAGATTTTCTTGCTTTATCATTGTCTTAGATGCTTCTTGAACTATTCTATTCTTCCTCCCCATAACTCCATTCTACTAAGGAGTCCTAAAAGATGATAAATTCCTTTTTATTCCACAATATTCATAAAAGTTGTTAAACTCATTGGAGGTGAACTCATCACCTCTATCAGATATCAAGAAATTGATTTTCACATCGATATAATTCTCTACCATAGACTTAAATGCTTTGAACTTACCTAGAGCTTCTAATTTTCTAAGGAAATTTCACCCAAGTCATTCTAAAATAATCATCAATTAATAGCTTGAAATAACTGTCACCATGTGAGCTTCTTATTCTGGTAGGTCCACACAGGTTTGTATGCACCAACTCCAAGGGACCTATGGTAGAATATTCCTTAGTCTTAAACCTCTTCTTGGTCTTCTTTCCAAATTGAAATTTCTTACAGATTGCATCAATAGGCTTATTAATCCCTGGCATATCTCTCATAGCATTAGTAGAATTGACCTTCACTAGGATATCAAAATTGATGTGACCCATTCTTATATTCCATAGCCAAATTTTATTAATTTGAGACATAAAGCACTTTTCCTCACTACCCTTGAGCTGATAAACATTACCTTCAGTCCTTGTTCTAGTAGTAACTAGAGTACCAGGGTATGTGCAGGATCATGATGGGCCAAAAAGTGGTGATATGTAAGTGATATGATGGCCCATGTGGCTGATGACTTGTTACTACCCAAAATTGATGAAATGAAAAGGGTTTTTAAAGGAGATTCTTAGATTTCCACCAATATAAATTATGCTTTACTTTGAATTTAATAAATAATTATTATTCATTTTTTATTTGAATTACGACTAAAGTCCTGATTGATAGGCGGATTGAAAAACATTTATAGATTTCAAATGGTATCACATTTTTTGAATTTGAAACATGCATCACATTCTATGCTTTGCATACTATAGTATTCAAAAAAAATAATGAATTTCATGAAATTTTGACCAAGTTAAGGTGGTCAAACATACAAGTTTTTATATTTTTAAAAAGTTGTAATAAAAAAATCATAATTAATTATTTACTTGAAAAAAATTTATAAAAAAATATGCATCACATTGGGACATGAGTCCTCTACTTATATCTAAAATATTATAAAAAAATATTATCATTTTATTGTGGTAAGGGTGGTCAGACAGACACCTACTTCTTATTTTTTCCCTAAAATTTAAGTACTAATGCATTGAAATTTCAAATTTTCACCAAATAGATTTTAAAAAAATAAAAATAAAACTAGTAGTTTATCTAAACTAGATTCAATTTTTTACAGATTCTATTCTTACATATTTTTGAAATAATATAGATAAATTATGCAAATTTTTACGTCAAGTTGCCTGACTCTGATTTTTTGAATTTTTATCGCCACTTAAGGGCCTCTTTTTTCCATGATGATCCTACACATACCCACCATTCTGAAACACTAGATTATATCCTTTCCTAGATATTTTTCCTACACTTAAAATATTATGCCAGAGACCCTTGACATAAAGAAAATCATCTATTTTATGCTTGCCATCAAAACTAACTGAACCTTTTCCACAAATCTCAGTAGTTTTATCATCACTAAACTTAATAAGACCACCATCATACTTTTCAAGCTTAAAAACTTACTCTTATCACCTTTCATATGATTTGAGCATCCACTATCAATTATCTAGTAATTTTTTTCTTCTTTTGCATGAAAATAAATCACCATAGTTCCTTCAACCTTGTGACCTCTTTCTCAAGAACTTTCCTTCACACATCTTTTAGAATTAGTAGAATTATTTCCAAATTTTAGAAACATGAACAAGAATTCATCACTATTCTCATCAAGATAGTCTATTTCTTCATCATCAGATACACCATTATCTTTTTCAACACAGTAACTCTTCTTGAAATTTTTTCCTTTATGATCCTTAGGTTTGTCATTTGAAACTTCAAATGATTAGACATTTAGAAGCATAATTACCAATATTTCCACAATTGAAACATTAGAAAGGTAACTTACCTCTTTATTTTCCAATACCCTTCTTCAATATTCTCACGAAATTTGCTTCCACATCATCAAGACCATCCTGATTTGATTCATCCTCCTTTTTCACTTTACAAACTTTAAAGGCAATTTCTTTATTTTTAATATCTTGAACAAACTCTCTCATTTCAAAAGAAGTTAAAGAACCATACATCTGATCTCTAGAATAATTATCCAAATTTTGAGCTTCCTCAATAATATAAACTTTAGAGCTATAATATTTAGGAAGAGTTCTTCATACATTTTTCACCACTTCACTTTCTTCTAGCTTACCACCAAGACCATTGATGGTATTGACAACTTCATCCAATCTAAGAATGTAGATTGTAATATATTCATCTTCAAACATCCTTAGGGTTTCAAATTTTACTTTGTAGTTCTAAATCTTTCCTTTCTTGACATTATCATCTCCTTCATAAATAATTTTGAACTTTTTCTAGACATCTTTAATAGATTTCAGACTTATCACCTTTCCAATTTTTGAATCATAGAGACCACTTAGAATAACATTCCTTTCTTTACCATTTCTCTCATATCCCTTGATTTCATCATCACTTGTCAAACTAGTAGTAGGCATAGTGTATCCTTTTTCAACAGACTTCGAAACACTAAATACAAAGGAAACAAAAAAGGATTCCATCCTTGCCTTCTAGTAAGTATAATTTGTTCCATAAAACATTAGAGCTTTAACACCCTTCCTATGCACAATTTGGATCTACCTCAAGTGGTTAGGTTTTATTAAAGGAACTACAACTCTGATACCAATTGTTGGATGCACAAGACAAATGAGAGAGGGGAACTAAATCAGTTGCATAATTAAAACATTAAAACCCTCGATATATTTTCAAACCCTTATCGACCATTAAACACTTATCATGCATTAGCAGAATGTAAACATATGAAATAATAATGCAAAAACATCTAAACACATAAGAACACCAAGTTTATGTGGAAAACCAAAGAAGGGAAAAAGCATTAGGCTCAATGCCCAAAAACAAAGAAAGGCCCGCTGTTGAGTGGATCACTGCCAAGAAGAAAGAAGAATAGAAGAAGAATATTACAAAGAGATTCATTATCTCAAGAAAATAGGAGAAATCTACCACTAAAAATTTACACCATTTGCAACCTTCGACTCATTGCCACTAGTAACTTCAAGCACACTAAAAATGTAGAAACCTTTTACTCACTACGTCTAGAGTCATAAGAACTAATCTTGCACTCAAATCACTACATAATAAAATTCACATCTTTCACATACCTTCAATAGATCCACACATATCTCAAACAATTAATAGGTTGCTTATATACCATCCATGATGTAAACAATCTCAATTAGTTCATCCTTAATAAAATGTATGCACCTAAAACATGCAACACCAAAATAGGACAACACCAAACGCCTCCATAGTAGAAGGAAGTGAAAGATGACCAAACAAATTTTTACTAGGACCCAAATCCACATCACCATGCTACTCAACACATCCACAATCTAGGAGGTACCTCCACAAATAGTGCTAGCACACCAGGCTGACCAAACCTGAACTAACACTACAATAAACCACATGCATGCTTCTCCAAGTGACATAGACCACATCTATCTTGGGGGTACCCAAGGGTCCCCCTCTACCCCCCCATGACCCCTCTCTTTTGGGCTCGTGTCTATCGGGTACTTCCCCTGTGGGGATAGTGCTTTCACCATTGGGCTTTTCGAAGTCTTTGGCGACTTCGGGTGAATCTTCTGTGTCGATGGTGGAGATCTCTCTGATTGTCAATTGGAAGGATGTGCTATCTAATGGAAAACAAGTCTCCTCCTTATTTCCATCTACACTTGATATTGTCTCGACCTATGGAATGGTGTTTGACATTCTTGATTCGATCAGTGACAGGATCCTCTCCTCCATGGAGAATGTTGTAGTGAGGAAATTTCTTTCTTATCGTCCAATGGTGGATATGGTTCAGAAATGGGTTGCGGTGAAATGGCGCCTTAAGGGAAGTGTGGAGATTTGCATGATGGCTGGTGGTATTTTCCTATTTAGATTCATGGCTATGGAGGACATGGTGGCAACTCTTTCGTCGAGTCCATGGGTTTATGGGAAACACAGCCTGGCTATGAGCTGGTGGAAACCTGGTTTCAACCCTACTATAGATCTAAATAAGTTGGCTCCAATCTGGGTGTGGCTACCGGGCTTACCATTGGAGTATTGGGATGAAGCCATATTCAAAGGTATTGGGTATTCGTTGGGTCAATTCGTCGCCACGGATTCTATCACAAAATCAAAATTCAGGTTAGTCTTTGCAAGATTCTATGTCAATAGTTGTGTTGATAAAGTCCTACCAAACTCTATCAAGCTGTTGGTAGCTGGATTCAACTTGTTTGTTATGAAAATGCTGTGGTATACTATCAAAAGTGTGCCAAAGCTGGGCATCTGATTTCTGATTGTAAATATGCAGTCAGTCAGGAGTTTAAAGACAACTGTATTGTGAAAAATCTTACTCCGTTTGAAAATATTTTGCGGCCACTGAATGACTTTGGGTTTGTTCCCCCAAGTGCTGCTCAGTCACATGAGGATCCTCCACATCCACCCTCCCTTTTCGGTCCACCTTCTAAACTATCTAACCCTAGTGACTCATTGGAGTCTGCTGTTAAACCCCTATCTATCCTTTTGACTTAGGACCTTGGCTCTTCGGTTGTTAATCCCCTGTTTGAGGGAGTCTCTGGAGGGAATATGGTTCTTGGGTTTTTGGCTATTGACCCTCTATTTAAGGTTGTCTCTATGGGTACCTGTGGGGACTTGATCGAGGATGGTGAAATCTGGGAGGAAGAGACCTCTGATATGATTGATGAATCTACTGAAAGTTTGGGGAGATTTAAACTTGAGAAAGCTGGGGAGGAAGGGATATGGACAATGCCAAAGAAAAAAGGAAGGAAGAAGAAGGCAGATGTAGGAGGGGACTCTAAGCTAGGGAGACCTTCTCAGAGGCACACTAGAATGAGAGAAATGACAAATGAGATTGCCCTGGGAAAGCAGAGGACATTGGATGTGTCGTCCAAAAAAGGTCAGAAATGAGAATTATGTCATGGAATGTTCATGGGCTTAATAGCTCACACAAACAACGTGCTCTGAAGGACTATATAGTGAAACATAAGATTGATGTTTTCCTACTTCAAGAAACCAAATTTTTGATGGTTAATTTTGATAAAATTGCTATAAAAAATTGGCCTAATGCTTCCTATGTCTATAGTGATGCTGAGGGTGCTTCGGGGGGTTTGGTCGTGCTTTGGAACCCATCTTGTTTCCAAGGTTCTGAAATATTCCACTGTAAAAATAATATTGGGGTTTCCTTCACTTACCTTGGTGAAGCCTGGTCTATAGTTAATATATATGCTCCTGATTCTAGGAATGTGAGAAGTATTTTGTGGAATAACATGGTGGCTAAAATTAATCTGAATAGGGGAGGCCGTTGGCTTGTTGCTGGAGATTTTAACTCTCCCCTTTTTTCGTCGAAAAAAAGTGGTGGCCTTCTGGATTACTCTGATAGCATGTCTGATCTGGCTAGTTTTTTGAATTCTTCGAGTTTAGTTGATATTGAGCTCCTGGGCCAGAATTACACTTGGTCTAACAGACAGGCTGGTGGTAACCTGATTTAGGTCTGGCTTGACCGCTTCCTCTGCTCTCCTCATTGGACTAATTTCTTAGATGCCAATCTTATAACCTTGCCCAGGATGGTCTTTGACCATGAACCTCTTCTGTTGACCACTAATATTCAACCTGTTGTTGGTCCCTTTCCTTTCTGCTTTGAAATAATGTGGAACTCTCATCCTCATTTCAAAAATAAAATTGCTGAATGGTGGAATATTTCTGTCCAAGGATCCCCCATGCATAGGATCTTCTTTAAACTTAAACATATTAAAAATATGGTAAAAGGATGGAACAAGAATGTGTTCAGGGATGTATTTCAAAGGAAAAAGCTGTTAGAAGGAGAGCTAAGGACTTTACAGAAGAAAATGGAGGGAGATGACAGTAAGCGGACTCACAACCAGGAATGGGAAACCAGGATGGAATGAGAACGGGTTCTAAAAAATGAGGAGGTCTTTTGGAAGAAAAAATCTAGGGTCCAATGGCTAAAGGAAGGAGATAGGAATACCTCCTTTTTTCATGTTTTTTCCATCAAGCATAGGAAAAGGAACCAAATTTATAAACTGATCAATGCTACTAGGGAGGTGATTTCAAATCAAGCTCAAATTGGCCTCTATGTGGTTAACTATTTTTAGGTGGCTTATTCGACCCTTGTTGAGGCACCTAACATGGCTTTGGACAGTGTAATTCTCAAACATCTTCATACCTCCATCTGTCAGGAAGATAATTTGGGGATCCTTATGACTATTTCTATGGAAGAAGTTTGCATGGCTACCTTTAGCATGGGGGCTTTCAAAGCCTCGGGGCCTGATGGTTTTCCTCCTGCTTTTTTATTTATTTTTTGGGATACTGTGGGTGGGAACCTTGTGCTTGTAGCCAGGGACTTCTTCAAATCAGGTAGGATCCTCAAACAATTGAACCACACTTTCATTACTCTTATCCCCAAGATTAGTAAGCCTCTTTCCTTGATTTATTTCTGAACAATTAGCCTTTGCAACACCTTTTATAAGATCATTTCTAAGATCCTTGTTAACCATATCAAACCTCTTCTGGAAAAAATCATTAGTCATACTCAAAAGGGGTTTGTCCCTGGGTGACATATTCTCGATGCTACTTTGACAACCCATGAACTACTCCACTCAATGGATAGATGTAACTATGTGGGGATGGTTCTCAAGCTTGACATTTCCAAAGCTTATGATAAAGTGTTATGGGACTTCATCCTGAAGGTCTTGGATAAGTTTGGTTTCAATAGTTTGGTCATCAAACTCATTATGGAATGTGTTAACACTGTCAAGTACTCAGTTATTGTTAATGGATCCCCCTTTGGGTTCTTCTCTGTTGGTAGAGGGCTTAGATAAGGAGAAACTCTATCCCCCTATCTTTTCATAATGATTGCTAATGTGCTCAGTAGGAATTTCATGGGTCTGCTTTCAGAAGGCTCTATTACGGGCATTAGAGTGGCTTCCTCCCTGGAACGGATTGTTGTGCAACAATTTGTGGATGACACTTTTCTGTTTGGGAAAGCCTCTGTGGTGGAAGCCAGTAAATGGAAAGCTTGTCTTAATGATTATGCCTCTTGTTCTGGTCAAAGCATCAATTACGACAAAAGAAAGATTTATTTCTTTAACTGCATGCCTAATTTGCAAAATAGGGTGACTGCGGTCCTGAGATGTGTCAGTGGTTCTCTCTCATTGGTTTACTTTGGGCTCCCCCTCACGATTAAGGAGGTTCCCACTGATTGCTGGAACTCGATTCTGGAAAGGATTCAAAGGAAATTGGCTAGGTGGAAGGGTTTTATCCTAAGCCATGCTGGAAAACTCTAACTTCTCACTGCAGCTCTCCAAGGCATCCCCACTTACTTCCTCTCCATTTTTAAGATGCCTAAGTACATTGCTGATAAATTTGAAATAATTCAAAGGAATTTCCTCTGGTTCGGGACTGAGGAAAAGAAGAAACTTGCTTTGCTGAAATGGGAAAGGGTTTGCAAGGCCAAAAATTGTGGCGGGCTTGGAATCAAGATGATTGTCAACTCTAATAGGGCTCTGATGGACAATGTTGGTTGGGGTCAGTTAAGGAACACTAAGGACCGGTGTAAAATTCTGAATTCCAAATATCTCCAGGATAGGCCCTTGATTGATTGTCTTTTGGAGTCTCACCCCCAGGGATCTATTGTCTGGAGGAGCATTTGCAGCACACAAGGCCTGTTAAATAAAGGGATTAAGTGGAAAATGGGCAATGGGATTAGAATCAGGTTCTGAGAAGATACTTGTCTAACTGACTCCCCTCTAGTTTGCTCTGACTTTAGGGCTGTGATGGATGCAGCCTAGAGATTCTTTGGCATCCATATCAGTGACTACGTATCTAGACCCCCTGGAGCAAGGATTTGGAGGGACCTTACCCTCTGTTGCCCCCATTACCATGACCTTTATTGTCTAGATCGGTCCCTTCAAGTGATTCTTTCTAGCACCAGGTCTCCATCCTATGGCAGGGAGGATGAGTTTTTTTGGACTTTAGAAAAACAGGGGGATCTCTCTGTGCGGTTAGCTTATAGACTGTTGACAAATGAAAATTTTGTTGAGGAACCTTGGAAGAAGGTTTGAAATCACCACATGATCCCTAAAATTAATTTTTTCTGGTGGATGACCTATCATAACAGGATTCTTACCCAAGACAATTTGAGGAAACAGGGTTTTTGTTTTCCCAATAGATGTTTTCTTTGCAAGAATGGGGAGGAAATTGTCAGTCACCTTTTATTACACTGCTCATTTGCTGCCAAAGTTTGGGGGCTGACTTTTGAGAAACTTGATATCCCTTGGGTTATGAGAAAGGATCTTTCATTGTTTAATTTGGGTTGGTATGGCCCGTATTCCCATCCTCTGCCTGGTAAAATTTGGAAGTAGGTCCCTCCTATTTTGGGATGGTGTTTGTGAAAGGAAAGGAATAATAGGGTTTTCAGGAATGTTGAGAGGAGTCCCAAGGATATTTTTGGCATTGGTGCCCGGCTCATTGAGGAAAATATCTCTCTTTAATGGAAAACGCCTGGAGATGAGACCATTGGATTATGAAATAAAAATGGCCAAGGGGTGGCACTAGGATTTAAAGGCTAAATCCTTTGATAATTCAAAACTATTATCTAGAAAAAATACTAAATGGGAGCCTCTGGATAGAGGATGGTTTAAACTTAATTTTGACGGGGCTGCTAAGGGCAACCCAGGCAGGGCAAGTATTGGTGGATTTATCAAAGATCTTGTGGGGGCTCTGGTGGTAGGATTTGCTAGAGGTATTGGGTTTCAGTCTTCATTAGTGGTGAAGGCTCGTGCGCTACTAATGGGCCTCAAAATTGTTGTTTCTTTGGGAATTGCTTATATCCACATTGAAGGAGACTCCAAGTCTATTACGGATGCTGTGAATAAAGACAAACTAATTGGTTGGAATACAAAGGACATATTGTTGGATGCTAGTTTCTTTTTATCCAAATTTAGGGATAAAAATGTGACTCATATCTTTAGAGAAGGCAATCAAGTGGCAGATGCCTTGGCTAATCTTGGCTCTGGCTAGGATTCCACTAAATGTTGGAGGAAAATGGAAAGGTTTCCATCAAAAATTCAAGCTTTAATCGTGTGGGAACAAAGCAACCATGGTTCACAATGATTTTAAATCTTTGGATGATGGGAACTAAATGGGGGGTCCACTGGATTATTTTGGGGGTCTGGTGGATGAGTGTCAACATTGAGATGGAGTAGAGGTGGAGGTTTTCTGGAAGAGATTTTCATGTGTGGGGCACGGATTGGAGGATCCATGTGTCTATCCTTTGGACATGGTGGATGGGGTCGGGTTTTAAGGCAATGAAAAAGTGGCGGGGTTTCAACTTAAAAGATGGTAACACGAATAATTTTGGCGGCTTGATGAAGGCTAGTTGGAAGGATGTGACTTCATTAAATTTGTGGAGCCATACCGTGTAATCTATTCTCTTGGGGATTGTGGGATATCTTGTTTTATCTCATTCTTGTATCAGGTTGTGCGAGAGTATTTATAATGATTTGACTATTCATGATGGAAGATTGCCTCCTTCTAGGGTCTTCAAGCCTGTTAGTTTAGTGCGGGTCTCCTTTGGCACCTTTTGGATGGTTTCTAATTTTAGTTATACGACCATTCTGCATGGATTTTTGTGCATTCCCTACATGTCTGCCAATTCTTGCCTTGCTGACCGCAATCATCCCAAGAACTTCATTAAATTCATTATCAAATCACCCTATGGTGATTTTCACTTCCGCGCATGCAACTTGTATGCAGGTGTTATTAGCCTCTGTTGTATACCTTGCCTTAACAATCACAATGTGATAATCATTCATGGCTGCTACAATTGGTATTTTTTGCAATTTCTTGGGTTTCCTATGCAGGTTGGTAATATGGGTGGTGAGTGGGTGAGGACTGAACCAAACAACTGCGAGGATTTTTAGAACAACCCTTTAGTCTGGCACATTTGTGTGGAAAGTGGCATCACTCTGCTTATGGAGATCTTGGTTGGTCATGATCCTAACTTGTCGGGTCAGTTTGCCAATTCGTAGAAGGATCATCTCCATTGGTGGAATCTCATTTAAAATCAATAAGGAAGTCATAACGCAAGCCACATGATTACTGTGTTCTAGGAAAAAATACCCCAAACACACCAAGAAACTGGATCATGAAAGCTTAAAATCTTTTTTTAGAGGTGAGGAGGCCCCGGTGCAGAACTAGTCAGGTTTTGAGAGAAATGCTCTCCTGAAGCCCTGGGATCAAGTGTGCCTGGTGCTGATGAAGTACGTCACTTTGGAAGGTAGGTTTAAAACCTTTTTCTTTTATCACTTCCCCCTGATAAATCATTTAAGACACAAGATGCTACTTAGTTTCCCAATTTTTCTTTTAATGGACTTGGAAAACTCAGTTGAAAAATGCAAAGAGTCGACCAACCTTAACTCCAGTGATCTCCCGCCGCTCCCGCTCCATTAGGGGCTCATTCTTAGACTATATCACTTTCATATAACCCTCTATCCTCCTAAAGCTATCGCGATTGTCTGAATTGAGAATATTGAACCCCTATCTACTATGAATATTTCCCCGACCGAGTCTAAAAGCCCTCCCTAGAAATCTAATACGGGCTTTGCGGGGAATCCCAAAGCCAAGATAACCACCAAGAAACTTAAGGGTGGTTTGGGTAAGGTTCATGCCAGCACGACAAAAGGTCTCTGTGAATTGAAATCCACTCAGGCAGACTTGGCCTACAAGGCCACCACGGTGAAAAAAGGAAAGGAGAAAGGCATGTTGGCCCCCACTGCTAAGGATGGAAAAGGAAAGAATAGTATAAGGAAACACTCCAGAGTGGATACGATTGTGGGGAAAATACTAGAAGGAGATTCATGAGGCTGGCTAAGAACAACAAAAAGAGGTTGATTATTGAAGACTTGAAGGAGGAGTAGTCTGACAGCAAAGGGTACAAGGAAGAAGAAACTGAAGATGAGGAGGATGAAAATGTGGAGGGGCCCCATTTTACTCTTGAGGTCAGCAAGGTTCCTATTGATGGCTCCACCTCTCACTCTCCATATCCCCTGGTTGATGAGGCTGGAGAGGTTCACAGGACCATGGAAATTGGGGAGGAGCCTTGTGATGTGGTAAAGAGAATGGACACGCTCGACAAAAGGTTCCGGGGGTTGACCTGCTTCACCATGAAGTTGGGCCACTTCATCATGAGCACTCTGTCTAATGCTATAAAGGAGGAGTTGGAGGGAAATAATAGTCAGGAGAACAAAGAGTGGGTAGGTGATGAGGCAGTGGACCTCCTGATTAAAAACTAGGACAATGCTAGTTAGCTACTCCCTATTCTTGTCTATCGGTTGTCTCTCTGCGGTTTTTGTGCTACTTATGGGCTATTTCTGCTTTTTGTTTCCTTTATGTCTATTGTTTAAACTTGTTCCTTTTTGTCCCTAGTGGATCATTGTGAAGGGTATGATGCCTGTAAATATCGCTTAACTTTTCAAAAACATCTTAGAATATTCCAGCATCATCAGAATATTTTGCAACTCTGCCACAACCATCAGAAACTGAGAACACCATCATTTTGAGCAACCAGACACATTTCCACATAATACAACTTACTAACCATCCTTGCATAAAACTTCAACACTTGAAACCTGAAGGGAACAAAGTTACAAATAATATATGAACTATCCTAAATTTGCAAGACAAGAAACCTCACTATGGAGAAATTTGAAGTAATCTTATTTCTTCGAGACAACCTTCTACATAGACAACCAAACTATCAAACATAACTTTTACTCCATAACAATCGAAAACTTGAAACTTTGCACATAACACCTCTGAAAACCTTTGACCATCACATCCAAACCGAATAGGAATATCTTCAACCATGAATAAATGTGGAACATAACACTGAACATACCTCTATCACACTACACACTATTTTATTCATTTTTTTCCAAAATAACTTGGAAACCAAGTGAGCTTACTGCAACTATAACTCTTATCTTTCAAGACATCAATGAAAAACTTGATGACATCACCATAACACCTTCTTTATCAAACCACAACACAACCATACTTACACGAGCACTTGACGACACCAACCATCTTCATAATGTTGATATCAATGACCAACACGAACAAATGTTGACATCAATGACAACACTAGTAGTATACTTGCAACAATTATACTATATTAATATTTTATGTAATTTCTTCAATTTTTTACTCTAAATATGAAAAAAATTGATTTTTAGGAAAATATTCCATTTTTTGGCTAAATAGTGAACCTATTATCTTACACTTACCCCTACTCACATCTCAAAAATGATAGAATTACCACTTGCAAATTGAAATTTATGGTCTTTTGCTACTTCTATTATTGTAATTTTGAGAATCAAATTACCAACATGAGTAACTTCATATTCCACTTATTTCTTACCTATTAATAACAATGTTCTTGGGCTACTTCTTGGCATCTTACCTTCTTAGGTTGTCAATTAAGTAAGAATATATTTTCCTCCATTCTTTACCAAATTATAAGATATTTTATGTAACATTATGGAAAAATCTCCTATCATATTTTCATATCCTTCCCAAAATTGCATGGCATACATTTGTAAGCATTGCATCACAATAAATTTTAACCTCATAAGTATTTATTCAAAAATTTACCAAAGACTACTAGTTCACTAATGCTTGATGATCATTTTGTATATAAGAATCTTAGTATGGATTAGAGTGAGCTACCATTCTTATCCCTAACTTATACCATATGAAAATAATCTAAATCATCAATTCCCCCACCATCAATTATTATATTCCATCACTCAACTTTCACCTTGCATAGAATAATAAAAAGATTTCTTTGTTGCATAGGTTAATTTTTCTTTCTTGTTGGTCTAATAAATTTCCTCATCATCATAAGGTCTTATCCATGCTCTAATTACTTTGTGCATTTGGTTGATGCATTTCTCATTTCATTTTCTCAAGTAACATTACTTTCTACTTTACTTATTCCACCACTATATTTTTGTAATTGTGGGCACTCAACCTTTTTTCAACCTACTTCACCATAGTTGTGGCATTTTCCCATGAAACATCTATCTTTACTTTGATCAAATTTGCATATTTATTTTATTGATCAGGATACCCATTTTTCTTCATAGCTATTTTATTGATTGTGTATAGTGTTAGCATCTTTATCTTATTTGTACTTCCATTATATTTGTCCACTATTAAATCCTCCTTCACTTTTTACTTTTCCTTGCAAAATCCTTGCTACTTGTATTTATACTTAAAAGAATACTACTATGATTCTTGAATAGTACCTAGCCTTATCATACTCAACTCATCTTGAATCTAGTTATCACTATTTTGATAACTTCTCATGTTCTAACTTATAAATCATGGAAATTTTATAAAAATATTCAAGTCTAGGTCTTTACATTTAATTTCCTAAGTAACTCAAGATGATAATAAACTAGTAGAAATTTATGTTTCACCTTACTTACCATTCTATTTTCCCAAGTAATATTTTTAGATATCATTTCTTCATAATTCAACCTACACCTTTCTCTACCTAATTATAGTATATAATTTTAACTAGATTTGTGTAATCTTAACTCTCCTCAGATCCTCTATCTCAACATACTCAAATTATTCCTCCATTTTTATTATCTAATTGATTAATTTATATGGTTCTAGGTTCCCTAAGAAACATGGTAGCTCTATGTTTATTGCCCGTCTAGTTTTTAAAAGAGCTTGAATTAGTATATTTTCTCTTATATTCATTTCATCAACTCCATCCTTGTTTCCTTGAATTTTTTCCTCAATTCCTTCTCCATATTCATGGTCACTTTCACCTCTTCCATGAACTCTACCTCTTATCATGTCACATTCTAGGGAATCTACCCTAGCCTATATTCCTCAAAAATTTAAATTTATTATCCATTCTACTTGTAGCTTTTTCTATTGTTGCAATCTCTACCATTTCAAATATTTGCAACATGTTGTTTTCCTTTCTCACTACAATTAGATTCTAATTACAACCTTATTTGATATTTTAGTGTAGAAAAATGTAGTCCTTTACATTTTTACTTTGTTTGGGACCTCTTAATTATGCTTTAATAAGCCATATTTTACATCTACAAGCCTAATAAGTTACATTTTTTGAAGGGGAAACCTGAGAATAATTAATTCCAACACATAACACTTTACCTTGAGCAATGTGTGTTCAAGGAATATGGACCTAGGACCCATTCTCCCATGGGTGAATGGGTGCACCCTAGGCCTTTGAACCTAAATTTAAATTATGTTTTTGGTAGTATTTTAATGTCTCTAAATTAAAATTTTTATGTTGGCTTGTAATTTTTAATTTATGGGAAATTAAGGATACATACCTATAAATACAAGGTTATTTCATCAATTCAAATCCTAGAATTTTCAAGAAGCAAGAAGATAATTTTCACAAGAGATAAATATTATGATCAAGTGAATTCAAGAGAAGATTTATTAGTGATTTATTGCAGCAATCAAGATCTCAAGCATCATGTCAAATTCTTAAGCATCATGCATGTTTTTGGAACTAACATTGTGATGTAGGTTTCAAAGATCAAGTCAAGTATTCAAAGCTTCAATTCATGCATCATAGATCCACATCCATTGAAGCTATTTCATGAAATATCAATATCAATATTGCAGACTTCTAGAGGTTTATTCAAGGGTTTGGTGAGTTGCAACATAGAATTGTTCATTCATCATTCCTTTCATGTTTCATTATTTCAATTCAAGGTTTAATTACCAAAACGGGGTTTGACTTGGTCAAACCCCCATTCACAAAAAACAAATAATTTTTCCCTCTTGTATTTTTGTTGCAAATCTTAGGTTGAAGAAGGATTGAAGATCTCTTGAAGAGAAAGATTGGAAAACTTGTCCAAGTTGCAAAAGTTGTCAAGCGACAAAAAACTCACCAACAAGATTTATTTATGACTTTCTAAAACTGAAACCCAGATCAAACAATAGTTATAGATTGACATCAAAGGCTCCTGAAAGTTGGTTGAAAACCTTGAGCAAAGACCCATTTTTCCATGGGTGAATGAGTCCCAAAAAGCCTCCCGGAACTACCTTTTGGTGACCGGTACATAGTTTTTTACTCTTCTCATATCTACAAGAAGTTTTCTATTTCTGTTAGTATTGACCTTTAAATTTTTGTTTCAAGTTTGAATGAGCATAATTGAGTATATTTACTATTTTTATTTCTTCTCCCAAAAGTGTTGTTTAGGCTATTACTAAAATCCTCAAACATAAGCAAATCGATAGATTCCCTCATTGAATTGACTCACCTAAGGGTTGTTCATCAGTTACTTCTGTGGATCTCATTTCCTAATGAAATAGTGAGAAATGGTTCCATCATACCCCAATTTTCCCCTTTTCAAATTAATCAAATCCTATTTTTCTTTATTTCATTTTTGTGAACCCAACTTTGTACAACAAATTTTTTAAAATTTGGAGTCTACTCAAACCCTAGATCTAGTATTTGTATTACTTTTCATTGCATTGAATTGATGGGAGTTTCATTTAGGTTTCTTAACTTGCATTAATTTGCATCTCATTTAAGGTTTTAGGTTTGTATTTGGCATTCTCTAAAATCTAAAAAATCCAAAAATTACATCAATTTTGCAGAGTGTTTACATAACATTGCATGATCAGTCACTGAAATCAAAAAATTGAATCTCAAATTAGGTCTTTTTTGTGTCATTTAACATAATTTTACAATTGCATTTAGATTTTATTTTTGATAAATTTGAAACTATAACTACATGTTTGCAACCAGAATATGAAGGCATAAACATGAACTCATAAATCTGTAATTTAATTTTTCAAAACCCTAACACAAGACCCATTGGCCCATGGGTGAATGACTCCCTAATCAGGCTTATTTCTAAAATTTTGGGCATTAAAAATCCTTAGTCTTCATTATCTGTTTATGTATTAAGGTTCCTGTTTCAGTTTATAGAAATTTCTATTTTCTACAATTATTCACATTAAGGTTAATTGGTCAAATTCAGTGCATTGTTTGAATTCAAATTTACATTTAAAAAATACATCAATTTTCAGGTTTTTTCATAGTATAATCAAAACATTATCTTTTTTAAAATTTGGAAATTTCTATCTCTTTACATTACACTTCTTATTTTTTATTTCTTGTTGCCTATCTTCCATTTTGGGCGCACCTTATGTTTGGTGAAAATTGTATGAGCTTCACAACTTGGTGTCCTATTTCCAATACTGTCTTGAGACATAGTTCAAAACTCATGTCATCCTACAATACATCAGTCATTGTGGATCTTGGGTTTTCCCTCTTTCACCCATAGTGTTGACACTAGTCAACCCACTATGGACCATACCCTTGAAAATTTATTTCCTATGACCCCCTTACCAACAAACCATGTTACCAATATTGAATCAATGGTTGCTAATGTATCTCAAGGGAGCCTAAGAAAAATGGATGAAGAATTTGACAAATTGCAAAACTTTGTGAGTTCTAAATAAATTGTTGGTAGTGTGATTCTTGTCATAGATAACATGAGGAAAATGCTTAAATATGAAAAAGGAATAGAAATTTTGCATAGTCTCTCTTACATAATTAATCATCACATGAAAATGTATCCTATAAACCCTACAATAAACTTCACCAAGAAGTTCAACATCGTAAGGGCCAAACCAATATATCCCTTGATATTACTTTCTCACAAAATGACATAAGTAAACATGCACCTAATGGTCCTCTTTACATAGCTAGAAGAATCAATGACAAGCCTACTAATGGAATATTAATTGATCTTATTTGTGTACAAAATGTGATAACTGAATAATTCATATTTGTGCATGAGCTTTATCAAGATACTTATGAACAATTGAAACCATGGATCAAAACACATAATGGTTTTGCTTGCCCTATGATAGGTTTCATAACTCTTCCTCTTAAATTTGGACCGAAACAATTAAATGTCTCATTCTCCATCATCTTGATGTTGGATCAATTTTGTGTGAACTTAGGCTACCCATGGCTTCACTCTGTGAATGTCATCCTGTCAGTAGTACACAAATGCTTAAAGTTTCCATTTGGAAAAGAGATCTTTATTGTGCACCATAGTGGCTTTAATCATATGTCTTCCCATTGGAATTTATAATTGGATTTCTTTTGGACCAAACCTATGGAGCCTATTAGGCCTTGTGAGGACTTCTTTTTCAAATCTTATCAAAATTTTAAGGAAAAGAAAATAGTAGAATTATCCCTTAGCAATATGCCTCAACCCACGATTGAGCCTCTTATCCTTGATGAAACCATGATTGAACCAAAAGCCCTTCCAAGTAACCAAGACCAAACCATAGCAAATCCTTTACCCATTTACCATAAGAGACCACAAGATAACCAAATAAGTCTTGTTGTGCCTCCTAAAATAAAACAAGTGTATAAAGTTAAAGAGAAAGTGGTTGAAGAACCTCCCATGGTTCCTTTTGTTCCTCCCTTGCAAGAAGAAAAGAAACCTATGGTTGATAAACCTACTCCTGCATAATCGCTACTTGAAAACCATACAAAAAGGAACTGAAATGCTAGAGAGCCTAGGAATAGATATTGTGCTATTGCTCTTTTGATACAAAAAAAAATTAATCAAAAATAAAGATCAAACAAAAACTCAAGTGATGCATGATGATTGCTCTTATGATTAACTTGGATGATGATGATGAGAATGCTAAAATTGATGAAGAATTGCATAATGGGATGAATTCATTATTTTCCTCTTCCATGAGATTAAATTATAATAGCCATGATGATCCACCTAAAATGAGTGACTCACCATGTGTTGAACCTAGTGACGTTCCTAGTATGACACTTGTCATTGTCTATTTGGCTAGTTATCCACCTTTTGTATATGATGAATAAGATTGGGATGTAGATAACCAAAATATAGGTTGAATCACATGTGCCTTACTAGTATTTAATTTTTCTTATTGTCATGATCTTTGGGTGTGATTTCATGTGCATAATGTGATCCCTCATATCATTTGGTTTGACATGTCTTTATGTTCATTCCTCTATTTGTACCTACATTCTTCTATATGTCATAAAACTTGATATTTTATTTTGTATTGTGTTTTCCTTTTGGGGATGACACAAGCTGTCGAGACATTTAAGTATCTTCCTTGTTGACCCAAAAAAAATTTATTTGTTTTCACTCTCTATGTATCATTCTTCTAGCTCTATGAGTATTTGGGGAATGATGACATTTTTGAGCTTCGTAAAAACATTGTAGTGCAAAGACATACGTTGACCCCAAGTCTGTGGATCCCTTATGTGTTTGGTATTTTATTTGGGGGCAAACCCTTTTCATGACGTAGCTTCATTTGGAAACATATGCTTGGCATAGGGCTTCCCAAATAAGCTCTCGTGTCTTCTTTATTGTTTAGCATCTGGGTATGTGCAAGATCATCATGGAAAAAATAGACCCTTTAGTGGCAATGAAAATTCAAAAAAATCAAAGTTAGGCAACTTTATGTAAAAATTTGAATAAGTTATCTATATTATTTCAAAAATATGTAAGAATAGAATCTGTAGAAAATTGAATGTAGTTTCTAAACTACTAGATATATTTAAAAATAAATAAAATCTATTCGGGGAAAATTTAAAATTTCAATGCAGTAGTACTTAAATTTTAGGGAAAAAATAAGTAGGTGTATGTCTGACCACCCTAACCACAATAAAATGATAATATTTTAGATATAAGTAGAGGACTCATGTCCTGATGTGATACATATTTTTTTATATTTTTTTCCAATTAAATAATTAATTATGAATTTTTTATTACAACTTTTAAAAAATATAAAAACTCGTATGTCTGACCAGGTCATAACTTGGTCAAAGCTTCATGAATTTTTTATTTATTTTTAATCCTATAGTATGCGAAGCATAGAATGTGACGCATGTTTTGGATTCAAAAAATGTGATATGGTTTGAAAGATATAGATGTTTTTCAATCAGCCTATCAATTAGGACTTTAGTCATAATTCAAATAGAAAATGAATAATAATTATTTATTAAATTCAAAATTCAAAATAATTTATATTGGTAGAAAGTTGATAATCTCCTTTAAAAACCCTTTTCGTTTCATCAATTTAGGGTTAAAAAAAAGTCATCAACCACATGGGCGAAGTCTAGAAAAGCAAGGTAAGTTGTTAAACACGTTTTTTGTGTTGACTTCTTAGGATTGGCATGTCCTAGCCAAATTCCGAAGCAAACCCGAGGCTAATCCCTAGGTAGTAGTTTTTTTGTCAGAAATATTGGATATCCGATCCAAATCGAATATCCGATTTTTTTTATATAAAATTTTGAAAAATCTAATATAGTTTTTAATATATTATTTTAAAAATTACAATTTTCAAATCAAATATTCGATTTGAATCAGATATCCGATTTATTTTATATATAATTTAAAGGAATCTAATATAGTTTTTAATATATCTAGTTGAGAGTATACAATATAGTTTATAATTTAATATATAATTTATAATTTATGATAATCTCTTAGGGAATTATGTATAATATATAATATATTATACTATTATGTATAATATTTAAATATTATATATATATTCTAGTTAATGTATAAATATTTATATATATATATTAAGTTAATATATAAAATATTATATAACTAATTAATATTACTAATATATTAAATATTTAAATATTCTCTCTTTCCCTCTCTCTCTCCCTCCCTCTCTCCCTCTCCCCCCTCTCTCTCTCTCTCTCTATATATATATATATATATATCTATCCTCCTCTTCCCCTCTTCCCCTCTTCCCCTCTCCCTTCCCCCCTAATTCTCTCTCCCTCTCTTAGACCCTTCTTCCTCTCTCTCTCTCTCTCTCTCTCTCTCTTCCCCCTCCTAATTCTCTCTCC
>CM021104.1:543578868-543641581 GCA_007115665.2 Sequoiadendron giganteum | reverse complement strand
TCTCCCCTTCCTTCTTCTCTCTCTCTCTCTCTCTCTCTCTCTCTCTCTCTCTCTCTCTCTCTCTCTCTCTCTCTCCCTTTCCCTCTCTGTCTCTGTCTCCCTTTCCCTCTCTCTCTCTCTATCTCTTGTCCACCCAATACCTCCTAATTCCTCTTGGGTCAATGTGTGCCACAAATCAGATATCCATTTTGTGGCACCAAAATTTTACTGCCACAATACATTTTTAAATGTTTTCAAATATTGCCCAGCCCCGATATTTTATACTTTTAAAAATCGGATATCCAATTCGAAATGGATATCCGATTTGTAAAAATTAGGCTTGGGCATTGCTATGGAGCAATGTACTGACACCCAACCCAAAAGAAAATCAACTCAGGATTTCCGCATTTTTTGGCGAGTGAAAAACGCTACTTTTTCCTTTTGCCACTTTTTGGCCCATCATGATCCTACACATCCTAATCTATCATTTGCTACTTTATAGTAATTTCTCACAATATGGTGTTTAGAAATTTCTTTAAAGTGGGGGCATACATTGGCATTATCATTTTTTGTACTATAATTCATGTTTCATAGTGCAATCTTCTTACTTCATGTGATGTGTCTACTTCTTGGTGGTTTCATTGGGTTTGATGTCCTTCAATATTGTGACCTGTCAAAGAATACAACATTCCTCTTAGTGGTGATGACACAAATTTCATTCCCTGAGTTTCAAATCTTTTATCCTCTATTTGTCCTCTCTTGGACACATTAGGCATGATGTTCCCTAAGAGGAGACCTTTCATGAACTAAGCAAAACCCTTTTGAATATCCTATTTTCATGTTTTTTCATGAGTGCTTAGTATAACATAACTTGCTAGCCTTGTCTTTATAGCCTTGTGAATCTCGAAGTTACAAACTTTTTCATGGCCACTAAGCATAACACACCTTGCTTACCAGTAGCACCATGTTTGTTCATAAGTGCTTAGCATAACATAGCTTGCTAAGCCTTATGAAGCTTGAAGTTAATATTGTGTGGCACCTTATCAAAGTGATCAGGAGGTATAAATTTGGTATGGTTAGTTCAATGGGAGCCTAATAAGACTCTCTCATTGGCCACTTTTTGGGGCTCACCTAGTGGATAGCAGATTTCAATAGCCCATGTGCATGCATTGTTGTTTGCATAGTGGAATGTGGGTTCCACTTGTAAACATTTTTGGACAAACAACTAAGGCTTGATCCACATCAAGTTGGACAAATAGTCGAGGCTTGATCCACTCCTTTTTTTTAGTCTTCGACATTGTATGATTGAGTATCTTGTCATTCTTGCCACATTTATTTAACAAAGGTATGTGTCTCTTTGTGTCTTTGTTGGTTTTCCATGATATCTTAGATCTTGGGGGCGTGAACATCCTCCTTGAATTTTTTCATCTTATCTTTCCAACAATTATACAACTAGAACTCACTTGATTGTCTACTTTACTGCAAGTTTGCACTTGTACTCATCCTATCACTAAAGTGGAGGCTAAATGTAGTGTAGGAAAATGTACTCCTTTACATTTTCACACTTTCTTTGAGCCCTCTTTATTACAATGGACTTAATTATGCCTTAATAAGCCCTATTTTACATCTACAAGCCTAATAAATTACATTTTCTGAAGGGGAACTTGAAAATAATTAATGCCAACACATAACACTTTACCTTGAGCAATATGTGTTCGAAAAATAGGGACCCATTCGCCAATGGGTGAATGGGTCCATTCTAGGCCTTTGAACCTAAATTTAAATTATATTTTTGGTAATATTTTAATGTCTCTAAATTGAAAGTTTCATGTGAACTTGTAATGTTTATTTTTTTGGGAAATTAAGGATACATACCTATAAAAACAAAGTTATTTCATCAATTCAAATCCTAGAATTTTCAAGAAGTAAGAAAATAAATTTCACAAGAGCTAAATATTATGATCAAGTTCATTCAAGAGAAGATTTATCAATGATTTATTGCAGCAATCAAAATCTCAAGCATCATGTCAAAGTTTTAAGTATCATGCATATTTTTGGAGCTAACATTGTGATGTAGGTTTCAAAGATCAAGTCAAGTATTCAAATCATCAACTCACACATCAAAGATCCACATCCATTGAGGACATTTCATTCAATATCAAGATCAATATTGTAGACTTCCAAAGGTTTATTCAAGGGTTTGGTTAGTTGCAACATAAAATTGTTCATTCATCATTCCTTTCATGTTTCATAATTTCACTTCAAGATTTAATTACCCAAATAGGGTTTGACCAAGGAATACCCACATTCACCCCAAAAAAAAAAAAAATCCCCTCTTGTGTCTGTGTTGTAGATCTTAGGTTGAAGAAGGATTAAAGATATCTTGAAGAGAAAGATTGGAAAAGTTGTCAAAGTTGTCGTCAAATCACATAAACTTGCCTACATATTTGATTTCCAACTTTCTGACACTGAACCCAAATCAAACAAAAGCTACAAATTGATATCAAAGGCTCTCGAAAGTTGGTTGAAAACCCTGAACATAGACCCATTCGCCCATGGGCGAATGAGTCCCAGATAGCCTCTCAAAATTTCCAATTGGTGACTGGTACACAATGTTCTACTCTTCTCAAATCTGTAGGATTTTTTTAATTTCTATTACTATTGACCTTTAAGTTGTTGTTTCAAGTTTGAATGACCATAATTGAGTAGATTTACTATTTTAAGTTTTTCTCCCAAAAGTGTTGTCTAGGCTAATTACCCCATCGTCAAGTATAAAGAAATTAGTAGATTCCCTCATTAAGTTAACTCACCTAAGGGTTGTTGGTCAATTATTTGTATAGATCATGTCTCATTTCTTAATGAAATAATGATAAATATGTCCATCATACCCCCACATTTTCATAATTTCATATTCATCGAACCTATTTTTTATTGTTTCATATATAGGGACAAACCCACACACAACCTCTACCACATCTAACTTCAACCAAATCTGAAATAAATATAATAAACTTCTTCAAAAATTTACATACCACTCTCATACTATTCTGATGACACCATAGATCACCTATAGTGCTAAGCTTATATCTATACCTATGCATAGTCGGGTAGACCCACAAAACTAGTTTACAATTTCATTGAGGAAGGAAAAATGCATTTTCGGATGGAAAACACTTTAGGGGGTTCGCTAGAACTAGGTGGTTCTAGAGAAACCCCTAGTTCTAGCGAACCCCCCTTTAATGGGATTTATTTTTTAATTGCATTTAAAGGGGGGTTCACTAGAAGGGGGGTTTGTAGAGAACCCTAGTTCGCTAGAACTCCCCCTTTTCCCCCTTCTCCCCCTCTTCTACCAAATCTCTACAAAATTTTTCCCTTTGAAGCTCAGGTTGAGGATGAAAATGGAGGAGACTTCATAGACCCAACTGGATGATGGTAGTCCTCAGAACGAGCCATCCATTGAATATAATTTCAATATGTTTTGGTTTTACTATATATATTTTTTAGTTTGATTAAACATAGGTTTTTCATTGAAAATCAAACTCTCTGTTCTGCACATGTGGAAAAATAGCAGATTATCAACAAAACAAATTCAACGAAATGCTATGAAACCAATTCCATGCTAGATATTGTAGTTATGAATCTAAATTCGAAAAAAATTAGAATTTTATCCTTCATAGAAAAAAGGTTATGTGTTGGCTAGTTACGCCACTCTTTAAAATGGTGTTTACTATTAAAAACTAGTTTTCAAAGGAGATGGAAAAATAAGTACAATCTGATTCCAAACTTTTGAAAAAAATATATTTAGAATCTACAGACAAAATGTCACAAATCACTAGTTTGCATCATCTTCAAATTCCTCACAGTTTAGCCGATATAAGTGCCCAAAAGTGAAGATTTAGTTAAAAAAAATCAGTTCAATGTCCAATTTGGCCAAAAATTGTAAACCAGTATTGTGGGATCACCTAGTCATTGAAAGCAATTAACAACTAGAAAACATCCCACTATTCAAACACTTTGACATTGTTGTAAGAGAATTTGAATAAGAATGGTGTGATCATAGGGATTTTAAAATATGAGGGTTATAATATTTAAAATCATTACAAAAACCAAAATAAATCTAACTCTTAATGATTAAGAAAATCCAAGCTTAGGAATTATAAAGAATTCAAACAAAAGTGAATTTATACTAGAAGAGATGATTAAGAAAATCATTAGAAGGATCAAGGACTTGGAAATGACAAGGAAATAAAATGAACAAGAGGCCACTAGTCTCCCAAATAAAATTAAGGCATGTTGGCCATAATATGTGCGAGTGTGACTCGATCTAGTGTAAGTTAGTGTTAGTCTATATAGTGTTAAATCCAATTTTATAAAGTGGATTCTAATTATCGATCATAATGTGCATAGAAAATCAATCATCAACTACTCAAAAAGGGAATAAAAAAACACAACCTAACCATCTTATTTATAATTTAAACTCTTAATTTTAGTCTGATTGTAAAGTGCACTTGTTTCTCTCTAATGGTCAATAATTTTTTGGATTCTAATATTTTATGTTGAGAGTCACTTGTTTCTCTCTAATGGTTAATAATTTTTTGGATTTTAATATTTTATGTTGAGAGCCATAATTCTACAATAGCAGCACACCAATGTATAGGTGGTCAGTAGACCTGCAAAAGAAAAAGAAAAATCAAAAGAAAAAAACTCCATTACAACAAAAAAAATACAACATTTTTAACTATGCTTTTGTACCACCATTTTTTTAGCTTTAAAGTTGTTTTAATCTTGTTAGTTATGGATGCTCATTTTTTTTAAAAATGGCTTTACAATCATGTCTTGTAATATCCCTCTTTTTAGCTTTGAAATTGTTTTAATCTATTAAAAAAGATGCACATTAACAAAAATTATTATACAATCATCTCTCATAATATATTTATAATTACAACTATTACTAATTGTCATTTTACATATTTTTAATTTAATTTAAGTCTAATAATGAACAAATAAAACAGCCACCTCCATGATGATATCCCTTGACCTCTTTTACATATTTTTTTAAATATAGATATGCAAATCATCAAAATGCTATAATCTTATATGTGGGGATCTTTCCTCTATCTTATACAATCATTATACAATCATGAGTTACAATTGATTCTTCTAATTTGTAGAAGTAATGACTATCTAGCATTTTGAATGCGCATTGACCAAAATAATAATAATAAATTCAATAACATATTATTATTTATGGTCAAATGTTCATCCAGTATGTTGGATGGGAATTGTTGTTTGCAATTTATGGGTCATGCTTTATAGGCAATCTCTTTTTTGTGATAGTTATTTCCCTTCTTTTTCTGTGACAATAATGTTGTTGGGTCATGCTTTATAGGCAATCTCTTTTTTAAGATAGTTATTTCCCTGTATTGTCTGTGACAATAATGTTTTATGTGATATTTACATGCAAGATACACCAACTCAAAATTATGATTCATCTTTGAAAGATAAATTTGGAATTATTCAAATTATTTAATTGTAAGATCCTAAATACCCACATTTCTCTCCATGAGAATAGCTACACCAATTAAACATGGAAAGGCAAGTAGTGCATGTAAAAATAAAGACAACTTTCAATTAGGTATTCAGACTATGACCAATGCCTTTTATCAAAGTTAAAGCTCCATTTTTTTATATTATGTAAGAGCATACACTCTTTTTTTCCAATATATATGTCCCTTGGGAAACGCTATTCCATATTCAGACATACAAAAAGCTTTAGATCCAAAAATTTAATGGCAGAGTATTAGATAGATGAGTTGATATTGATAAAGACATGAAGAGCCCTATATCCACAAAAAATGTAGGAGTAAATTACAAAATGATATAGTTCACATCCTCAAATTTACTTTCATAGTGCAGTCTTCTTACTTAATGTGATGTGTCTACTTCTTGGTGGTGTCATTGGGTTTGATGTCCTTCAAGATTGTGACCTTTCTAAGAATACAACATTCCTCTTAGTGGTGATGCTATGAATTTCATTCCCTAAGTTGCAAATATTTTATCCTCGATTTGTCCTCTCTTGGAGACATTAGGCATGATGTTCCCTAAGAGGAGACCTTTCATGAACTAAGAAAAACCCTTTTGAATATCCTATTTTCATATTTTTTCATGAGTGCTTAGTATAGCACAACTTGCTAGCCTTGTCTTTTTAGCCTTGTGAAGCTCGAAGTTACAAACTTTTTCATGGCCACCAAGCATAATACACCTTGCTTGCCAATAACACCATGTTTGTTCATAAGTGCTTAATATAAATAGCTTGTTAAGCCTTATGAAGCTTTAAGTTCATATTCTATGGCACCTTATCAAAGTGATCAGGAGGTATAAATTTGGTATGGTTAGTTCAATGGGAGCCTAATAAGACTCTCTCATCGGCCACTTCTGGGGGCTCACCTAGTGGATAGCAGATTTCACTAGCCCATGTGCATGCATTGTTGTTTGCATAGTGGACAGTGGGTTCCACTTGTAAACGTTTTTGGATTAAAAAATAAGGCTTGATCCATATCAAGTTGGACAAACAGTTGAGGCTTGATCCACCCCTTTTTTTTAGTCTTTGACATTGTATGATTGATTATCTTGTCATTCTTGTTGAATTTATTTAACAAAGGTATGTGTCTCTTTGTGCCTTTGTTGGTTTTCCATGAGATCTTAGATCTTGGGGGCTTGAACATCCTCCTTGAATTTTTTCATTGTATCTTTCCAACAATTATACAACTAGAACTCTCTTGATTTTCTACTTTAGTGTGAGTTTGCACTTGTACTCATCCTATCACTAAAGTGGAGGCTGAATGTAGTGTAGGAAAATTTACTCCTTTACATTTTCACACTTTTTTTGAACCCTCTTAATTAGAATGGACTTAATTATGCCTTAATAAGCCCTATTTTACATCTACAAGTCTAATAAATTACATTTTCTTAAGGGGAACTTGACAATAATTAATGCCAACACATAACACTTTGCCTTGAGCAATATGAGTTCCAAAAATAGGGACCTGGGACCCATTCGTCCATCGGTGAATGGTTCCACTCTAGACCTTTGAACCTAAATTTAAATTATATTTTTGGTGATATTTTAATGTCTCTAAATTGAAATTTTCATGTCAACTTGTAATGTTTAATTTTTGGGAAATTAAGGACACATACCTATAAATACAAGGTTATTTCATCAATTCAAATCCTAAAATTTTCTTAAGCATCATGCATATTTTTGGAGCTAACATTGTGATGTAGGTTTCAAAGATAAAGTCAAGTATTGAAAGCATCAACTCACACATCAAAGATCCACATCCATTGAGGCCATTTCATGCAATATCAAGATCAATATTGCAGACTTCCGAAGGTTTATTCAAGGGTTTGGTGAGTTGCAACATAAAATTGTTCATTCATCATTCCTTTCATGTTTCATTATTTCACTTCAAGGTTTAATTACCCAAATAGGTTTTGACTCAAGAAAACCCCCATTCACCAAAAACAAATAAATTTTCCCTGTTGTGTTTGTGTTGTAGATCTTAGGTTGAAGAAGGATTAAAGATATCTTGAAGAGGAAGATTGGAAAATTTATCAAAGTTGTCATCAAATCACAGAAACTCGCCTCAAATCTGATTTTCAAATTTCTGACACTGAACCCAAATCAAAGAGAAGCTACATATTTATATCAAAGGCTCTCGAAAGTTGGTTGAAAACCTTGAACAAAGACTCATTCACCCATGGGCGAATGAGTCCTAGAGTGCCTCTTGAAATTTCCATTTGGTGACTGGTACACAATGTTCTACTCTTCTCAAATCTATAGGAAGTCTTTTATTTCTATTAGTATTGACATTTAAATTGTTGTTTCAAGTTTGAATGAGCATAATTGAGTAGATTTACTATTTTAAGTTTTTCTCCCAAAAGTGTTGTTCAGGCTAATACCCCAATCCTCAAGCATAAAGAAATTAGTAGATTCCCTCATTAAGTTAATTCACCTAAGGGTTGTTGGTCAATTCTTTGTATGGATCATGTCTCATTTCTTAATGAAATAGTGATAAATATGTCCATCATATCCCCATTTTCATCATTTCATATATAGGGACAAACCGACACACAACTTATACCACATCTAACTTCAACCAAATCTAAAATAGATATAATTAAATTCTTTGAAATGTTACATACCACTCTCATACTATGTTGATGACACCATAGATCACCTATAGTCCTAAGCTTATATCTATACCTATGTATAGTTGGGTAAACCCACAAAACTAGATTATAATTTCATTGAGGAAGGAAAAATGCATTTTCGGATGGAAAACACTAGCGAACCCCCCTTCTAGTGAATCCCCCTTTAATGGGATTTATTTTTTAATTGTATTTAAAGGGGGGTTCGCTAGAAGGGGGGGTTCTAGCGAACCCTGGTTTGCTAGAACCCCCCTTTTTCCCCATTCTCCCCCTCTTCTACCAAATCTCTACAAAAATTTTCCCTTTGAAGCTCAGGTTGAGGATGAAAATGGAGGAGACTTCATAGACCCAACTAGATGATGGTAGTCCTTGGAACGAGCCATCCATTGAATATAATTTCAATATGTTTTGGTTCTACTATGTATTTTTTTTAGTTTGATTAAACATAGGTTTTTCACTGAAAATCAAACTCTATGTTCTGTACATGTGGAAAAATAGCAGATTATCAACAACAAAAAATTCAACAAAATGCTACGAAACCAATTCCATGCACTAGATATCGTAGTTACGAATCTAAATTCGAAAAAAATTAGAATTTTATCCTTCATAGAAAAAAGGTTATGTGTTAGCTAGTTACGTCACTCTTTAAAATGGTGTTTACTGTTAAAAACTAGTTTTCAAAGGAGATCAAAAAAGAAGTACAATCTGATTCCAATTTTTTTGAAAAAAATATATTTAGAATCTATAGACAAAATGTCACAAATCACTAGTTTGCATCATCTTCAAATTCCTCACAATTTAGCCACTATAAGTGCCTAAAAGTGAAGATTTAGTTAAAAAAAATTAGTTCAATGTCCAGTTTGGCCAAAAATTGTAAACCAGTATTGTGGGATCACCTAGTCATTGAAAGCAATTAACAACTAGAAAACATCCCACTATTCAAACACTTTGACATTGTTGTAAGTAGATTTTAATAAGAATGGTGTGATCATGGGGATTTTAAAATATGAGGGTTATAACATTTAAAATCATTACAGAAACCAAAATAAATCTAACTCTCAATGATTAAGAATATCCAAGCTTAGGAATTAAAAAGAATTCAAACAAAAGTGAATTTATAATACAAGAGACGATTAAGAAAATCATTAGAAGGATCAAGGACTTGGAAATGACAAGGAAATAAAATGAACAAGAGGCCACTAGTCTACAATATAAAACTAAGGCATTTTGGCCATAATATGTGCGAGTGTGACTCAATCTAGTGTAAGTCAGTGTTAGTCTATATAGTGTTAAATCCAGTTTTATAAAGTGGATTCTAATTATCAATCATAATGTGCATAGAAAATCAATCATTAACTACTCAAAAAGGGAATAAAAAAACACATCCTAACCATCTTATATATAATTTAAACTCCTAATTTTAGTCTGATTGTAAAGTGCACTTGTTTCTCTCTAATGGTCAATAATTTTTTGGATTCTAATATTTTATGTTGAGAGTCACTTGTTTCTCACTAATGGTTAATAATTTTTTGGATTCTAATATTTTATGTTGAGAGTCATAACTCTACAATAGTAGCACGCCAACGTATAGGTGGTCAGTAGACCTGCGAAAGAAAAAAACTCCATTACAACAAAAAAAATGCAACATTTTTAACTATGCTTTTGTACCACCATTTCTTTAATGGTTAGCCGTGGATGCTCATTTAAAAAAAATTATGGCTATACAATCATGTCTCATAATATCATTTTTTATAGCTTTAAAATTGTTTTAATCTATTTAAAAAAGGATGCACATTAAAAAAAAAATGATTATACAATCATGTCCCATAGTATATTTATAATTACAACTATTACTAATTGTCATTTTACTTGTTTTTAATTTAATTTAAGTCCAATAATGAACAAATAAAATAGTCTCCTTCATAATGATATCCCTTGAGCTCTTTTACATAATTTTTTAAATATAGATATGTAAATCATCAGCATACTATAATCTTATATGTGGAAATATTTCCTCTCACTTATCCAATCATTATACAATCATGAGTTACAATTGATTCTTCTAACTTGTAGAAGTAATGACTATCCAGCATTCTGAATGCACATTGACGAAAAGTAATAATAATAAATTCAATAACATATTATTATTTATGATCAGATTTTCATCCAGTATGCTGGATAGGATTACTGTTGACATCCTGTGTTGTTGTGACAATAATGTTGTCTGTGACATTTACAAGACAACTTTGAATTAGGCATTCAGACTGTGACCAATGCCTTTTATCAGAGTTAAAGCTCCATTTTTTTATATTATGTAAGAGCATACGCTCTTGTTTTCGAATATATATGTCCCTTGGGAGACGCTATTCCATATTCAGACATACAAAAAGCTTTAGATCCAAAGATTTAATGGCAGAGTATCAGATAGATGAGTTGATATTGATAAACACATGAAGAGCCCTAGATCCACAAAAATTGCAGGAGTAAATTACAAAATGATACAGTTCACATCCTCAAATTTACTTTCATGTATACGTAAACATTAAACATAATAATGGTAATATAGAGACAATTGCCAGCCTTGGGCCAGGCGTTTTACTATACAAACAACTTAGAACTCTCTTCCACTCTCATGCGAAATTCAAGAAAACCCTCACACAGATAAAATCTATTCTATTACAGATTTCAATCGATCTGCAATGATTTTTTTTAAAAACCAAATCAGACTCGCCACACTGTTTGCTCTTCATTTCACATTCCCTTCAGTTGCTGTGGGAGAACCGCAGGTGGGGGAGAAAATCGAACATGGTTATTACCGGGAGCAGAAATTTTGTTGGAGTTTTGATTGTTGGGTACATTATTTGGAGTGGAATGAGGACGGGGATACAAAGAGGTGTTGTGGGAAGAGAGAAGGGCCTCCGCCATTAACTCAGAGGAAATCCTTCCCGAATCACCTGGAAGTCTGATGTATGCAGAGTCCCACGAAATCCTCTGTGAATCGCCAGGAGAAGCAAACAGGAGGTCGTTTCCCTGCCCGCCATTTTCCCTGTAGTGAACAATGGCTTTGTAAATATAAGGCAGTAATCCTTCCATATTAACCCTAAAACAAACACTTTAGGTTTTCGTATTCCTATGCCAGAACTATGAAGCAAGTGAATGCTTTCGAAGTATCGGACAACATATAATATAGTCTTTGAAGGGCTAATAGAAATAATGGTGTTCTGAGAAACGAGATTATTTTCGGGATTTAAAGGCGGTCGTAGATAAACATGAAAGACAAGGAAGATTCGGAAGGCCATCCGCCCAACGGCTTACGAAACTGGTGGCTGCTTGCCCGGTTGTTTTCCATCGCTTTACCGGATGACGCCAAAGCTTTTCTAGAAATATACCAACCTTTTTAAATTCCAAGATAATCCATATACCCAGTCAGGATTCTATCGTACAAGAGAAAAAACATGCAAAATCGAACATTCTACCATGCATTTTCAAAACCACGTTGACAGATAATTGTATTCTTTCCAAAATGGAATCTCTCTAATCTTTTTCTGTGGAAAAACAATTAGGAACTGGTCAATACGTGGATTGATTTGTTAATCTTTCAATACAGCCAGCTTTGCTTAAATTAAGTATTCTTTATTTTATTGCCTTTTTTATTTTTCAGTCACAATCTAAAATCTAACCAAGTTTACTTATTCAGGGTTGCGTCGAGCGATAAGCATGAATGGATAAGTCTCAATGATAAAACTCCTTAGTGGAACCAAATTCCATTGACCTTAGCCAGATAAGATTGCACTAATGTGATTTCCACACCATTTCCAACTTATACAGGCTGAATCCATTGAATAACGGGGATTTTCTTTATTTAAAAAATGTCAAAGTTTGATTAGTAACACACCTTATACAAGTTGCTGTAATCCCTAAAAATTAGGTGTTGATTTTTGCTAATGGGGTATTTGAAATTGTCAGATATTGACCTTGGTAAGATCATTACTTCTCACAATCATTAAACTTGGATAAGATTTAACTTGTATCTTTACAGGTCATATTTTCTTGAGGTGTTCAAGTTCCAACTTAGAAAATGCCAGTAAAAGTTGAATGTCCCTTCATAATTTTCTAGATGCCAAGACTTACAGCACACCAAGTATATCACATCAAACTATTTATATTCAAATTGTCTATTATTTAGGAGTAGATTTCACGCGCCTATAAACTTCCATTTTCAGGTACGGTGTCCCATCAATAGGTTTTATTGTCAAAAGTGTTCCCCACAGATGACGACTCAAACAAGCATTGACAGTTAATATACCAGTTAAAATATGATCAGTTGAATTTCCTATGCCTATGTGGGCTTCGATAGTGAAGTGTCCTATTTTCATTCCCAGGAAATTATTATATTGATAAAGCATCAAACTAGGGAGAAGATTTAATAATTGAGGATTCTAAATTCTTGTCTTTGTGACAATTTTAAATCATTTTTTTTTTTTTTTTTTTATAGTGGTTTATTTGGCAAGATTTCTACTTATAACTAGGATTTTAGGTCTAATATATTATCAAATATGATGCCACATCAACATATTTTTTGTTGAGATGTTTAAAAAGATTCAGAGAAAAAAAATATAAATATAAATACTGAAACTGAATATGATTCTCGTAACACTAAAATCCATACAATCTTCACTCCAACAGTTACTCCATTACACCATCCCTCGTAAGAAAACAAAAAATGATCAAATAAAAGATTTTGAAATTGAGATATCGATGTTGTTTTGACACAGATTTTTGTGAGTAAATTCCTTCCACAGTTTGTAACAGGTGGACATGGGGATTTTCTTTTTTTAAATTGTTTGAAATCACACCCTTATAAAAATTAAAGCTACAAGATTTGGTTAGTTGTTGTATAGAAGAATTATAGAAGAGATGATGATGTGTAAGATGTGTAAGAGCACGAGGATAATGGTGTAGATGGTACATAATGTTGTCAACGATAATAGTGTGCATCAATGAATAGTAGTCATCTCTCTACTGTTGTGCTATCATGCTTAATATATCTGACTTTATCTTGTGTTTCGTTTGTTTAAAAGACCATCCATTCTAGCATTTTATTGATTCAGAATTCAATAAAACTCTGGTTGTAGGCAGCAACCTTATTATAATATATAAATAGACAAATAGACAAATAAGTGCCGTGAGCTCACAGTTCTTGATTGATAGTTGTAATGCATTAAGATTTAGTTTTAGTAAACTCAGAAGAAAGATAGTTGATGTTTATAATTTTAGGTTTCATATATTGACATGCAAAAAGGAGGTTAGGTGAAATAATAAATATGATGGAGAGCCGCTAGTTTTGAAGATATATTAATATGTAAATAGTAGGCAAGTCTTTTTAGTTTTTAAGATACATTAGAGGGTATTTAAATTGTAGGAGAGTCTTTAGTTTTGAAGATGTATTAGAAGATATTTAAATAGTAGTAGAGTTTTAAATTTTGAAATATATTAAAAAAATATTAGAATATCAAGAGAGTCATTACAAATATTTAAATAGAGGAGAGTCTTTAGGTTTGAAGATATATTAAAATATATTTAAATAGGAATATATATTGTTAACAATGATTATAAATACATATTGTTAAGCTTGAGTTTATGTTTTAGTTTTATGGGTTTCCCACTTCTCGTGAGTTCTTCGTTTGCATTTGTTTCTATGAGTGTTGTGTAATGGATATTAGCTCTTCTAGTTTCAATCTAATCAAAACAATGATTATAAATACCAACTTTAAAAGCATTATATGAAAGGTAATATTTTGAATATAAAAAATATTAATTTAAAAATTAGACATGTGAAAAAATTATAATACTAGTTTAGAAATCAAAGAATACAGAAAAATATAGAAAAAAAAAACGTTTATGTAATTTATTTAGTATTAATTTGTTTTCTCTTTAATATGCAAGAATTGTTTTTAATATGATTAAACAAAAGAATTTAATAATATATTATTGTAAATTGGTTGGATAATATTTATGCTCTATATGAACTGAAAAGATTACATGTATTTCCATTGTCACATTTTTTTAAAAAAAATCTTAAACTTAGATATCTATTAAATTAGAATGAAATAAAATATGAATGATTTTTTCTTCATAGATTGTTTTTAGTTTTTTATAAAGGTTCGGAATATTTTTTTATTTTTAAATATATTAATTTAAAAGTTTATTTTTATGTGTAATAGTAAATTTAGAATATTTATTTTATATTTAATTTTAAATTTTAAATATTTAATTTAAAAACTTAATGTGCTGTGTAAACTTAAAAATAACTATTTTTTTTATAATTTTATTTCTATTTTATTATTGAAAACACATTTTACAATAAAATCAAGTGGATATTTTTCATTTTGAAAGTTAATTTTGAATATATATTTTTTTAAGAGAATATTTGTATTAATATTTCAAAAAAGTTTACATCTTATGTATACAATCAAGAGCTTAGCCTATGCTTTCATTCCTAGCAATCCAAAAAGGAGCCAATTATCAAAATGGGGACAACCCAAGCTACCCTACACAACCAAAAATAGTTTACTAAATTGCCTCACAACTCCAAAGGCAAACACAAAAATATTTTTCCATAATTAAAACATGATTAAGCTTGTTCATCACCATTCTCCTATAGATAGATTATAAAGTCACCAACCTAGGTGAAATCCCAAATTGGTTCCGTATGTAGCCATTTCTTTGAAAACCTCACCCGCTCTAGCACCCATGTTTGATGAAGCAATAGATTGACACCTTTGACATCCAACAAGAAAGGGTAAAGCTTGACCACCACACCTGGAGCATTGAGCAATCCTAGGTCCCTTGGCCTTGGGATTCCAACACTCGATTGAGCAAAACCCACAACCTCCTCGAGGCCTCCCAACAACTCTAGCTTCACTAGCTTCCTTGTTATTTTCAAAACTTCATTCTTTGGAATTTGGAGATCTAATTGTGTTGATATAAGCCGAGAGGATATGTCTAGATAAACTTTGTATCTTTCATCTACCACTAAGAACTCACACCCCAACACCAATTTCACTATACCAAGTGACAAAAATTCACTTTGAAGTAGGATCCTTCGAGCAACTTCAGTTCTGAGACTTCACTTAGAAAAGACATTTGTTAGTGAGAGCTAACTAACTTGATAGGGGTGTCCATTTTTATTTCCAAAAAATACTTGATACATACTGAATGCTTGGCCTCCAAATTCATCCTTTAAATATTGGCTTGCTCTTTCTAGAGCTTACCAATTAAAAACTTTCCAAGATTACAATCTTTCCATACAACACTTTTGACCTATGAAATCATCCCTGAGTCCTCTTACATGGACGAGAGCTTGACATAGTAAATGCTTCACCATAACTCCCAAAGCTAGCCCACGTGAACACATTTAAGCTAGATTGAGTGATAAGAACTTAATTAAAATTGATTCCACACATCAAATAAGCTCAAGTGAAGGAGTTTCAATGTTATTTCACCTTTAATTTTAAATTGTAGGATGAAGACTCACCAAAAATGGTGGGCCCAAAAAAATGTGCTAGGCAATTTCCTCTAAAAGAAAGCATGTGAGCCACATTCAACACTCCCACTTGTCATGTTGTCGCACCACCGTGCAATAGAGACTTAGATATGGTGCATAGAGTAGTGCTAAGGCACCACATGTATATGACACAACTCTAGAATGGCCACTTGCCAACCCAATGCACCTTCCCACAACAAAGTTTGAGCTTGATGCTAGATAGAGTGCATAGATGCCACGTGCTCATAGATGACAAAATTTGAGAAATTTGATGCCAATATTTGTTGACCTATTTATCCATCACTACACATCATGACAAGGGCTCAAGTGTGACCCTAGGGGAAGTGCCTGGGAGCCACATGCATATAACCCAATGTAGGTTCTACCAATTGTTAGCCTAGTGCAACTCCCCACAACAAAGTCTCAATCATAGCACTTGAACATGCGAACAAGCACCACATGCACAAAGGTCGAGTCACAAGAATTTGAGCAATTTTACACCAACTAGTAGTGTAAAATCTTGATCAATACCCGAACTTAGCCAAGCTTTCATTGATAGAAATACTAGGCCTATTGCTTTGACCACAACCCCATGCAACAAACTCCAACAATCCCCCTTGTCATAGAGATTGACCACATGAATCCACCTCTAACAATCATTGAAAATTTAGAGAAGAGGGATAAGATTGTTCCTTAAGTACCCTATCCACACCAAGATTTTCTAATTTTTCCACTTTAGAATTGGATTCTTTGTATGTTTGCTAAACCACATAGCATTCAAACTTCCCCAATAGTTCAATAGCTCTCTCCACCAACCCTTGTAACTTCCAATTTGAAACCTTGCCCATCTTGAGAGTGCTTATCACCAAAGATGAATCACCCTCCACTTTGGTACTTCTAAGACTAAGTTCTTGAAAAAATTGAAACCCATGTATCAATGCTTGTAGTTCTGCTAAATTATTTGTCCCATCAAGAAGAGGGGCTGAAATTTCACCCACAATAGCCCCTTCCCAATTATGAAATATGCAACCTAAAACCGACCTTCCTAGGTTCCTTCTTCATGCCCCATCAAAGTTCAGTTTGATCCATGACTGAGCAGAGGGCCTCCAAAATGCCTTGGCATAATTTTTTTGTTGTTCGTCTAACCCCTCACTACCAAATTTTGGGATATTGAGACCAAACCACCCAAATCTCATTTTTGCATCCCATTCCATGAATTCCACTTTCTAAGGATTTAGCCTTGAAACCCTGCTATTCACAACCTCAACTATGGCTCCACCTTATTTTGAAAGGATGATGTATTCATTTCCTTGCCTTTGAATATTCTCTTGTTCTTCTCCTTTCAAATATTTTGTATCAAAATTGATGGACTATTAGCCATATACACGAATACAACACTTTCATTTTTAACAAGGTCCATGATTTGAAAAGGGACAAAATTTTATTCAAGAGGGCACCTACCCATCCTAATTTCACACATAACCACTTCCAAAATGTTTGAACAAAGGGACATCCAACCAACAAGTGATTTAATTATTCCTCACTTGATTTGCACATTAGACACCATGACGGGTCATGATAGGTTCCCATTCTACAGAACCTATCCACATTCAAAATCCTTCCTTGGGTTGTAGTCCAAGAAAAGGCCCCAACTTTATGAAAGCATATATTGTCCTAGTATTATTTCATGGGAGTGAGGTCCTCCCATCCTATGTCCCCAACATTGAAAATCAATCCTTCATGTTGTATTGCCTTGAGTTAGCGGCAGTCCAAACTAGCCCATCCTTGACCACCTAGATTATTATGGTTATGTATTTAAGAATTGATTGTAGCTATATGGTTTCAATAGTTGGAATATTGAGAATACTAAATTACTTCCATTTCCATCAGAAAATCCCATCAACATAGTTGATCTCCAAGTAATCTCTCACATTTGTTTCTTAAAGTTGAATGAGTAAACCCTTTATATGTTGCATGTTTTTGAAACTTTCAATAATGAGGTACCTATTTAGGTGAAAAATAGGGTAGACCCAAATGCATGAACATGAGGATCTACCACTTATTTTTCTATGGCCCTAAACACTCAATTATGTGTATGATAAGATGCAAATAACAATTAGAAATTATGCCTAACTATTATAGAAACTATGGGGGAATTTTTTAGAGCATAAAAATCTATGTACCTAGCCAAAAAATTTATATTTTTGAGCTATGGAGGACTCATTCGCCTTTAATGGTGAATGGGTCCTTTTAAAGTTTCAAAAATTTGATTTTAGTGTCCTTTTATTTGATGTCTACACTCTTAAATTCCCTATTGTCAAGTTCTGGAAGTATGTATGCAATTCTATAGAGCTCTTTTCATGATCTTGCACTTTGAATGACAACTTTTTGCAACTTTGCAACCTTGACAATTTTTCTCCATATCTTGCTCAACTTGATCTTCAACTTGTAAATCTGTAATCACACACTCAAGGACAAGAAAACTTGATGATTTGTTAGTGAATGGGAGTTTGCCTCAGTCAAACCCCTTGTAGGTAATCAAACCAAGTGATGAAATGAAGCATGAATGTGAAATGATGTAAATGGTATCACCTAAGTGGATGATGATTTGTGAATCAAAAATACATACTAGTGGCCATGAAGAATGTAGATCTTGGATGTGAAATTATGCTTGTAAATAGATCCTCAATGCAACATTAACTTAGCTCAACAAATGAATTTATTAAACCCTTGTCATGATGATATGATCTTGAATTGTTGCAATAAACATGTGAAATTTGTATTGAAATGCCTTATGAATGCTCCTAAAATTCTCTATAATTCTCTTTCTCTTGATATCATGAAGTCACATAAGTTTCCTAGCTTGTTTAGGAGAAATAATGTGAATTAACCGCTTATTTATACTAAATTTGGAGATTAACCCCAAAATTCAAAGAATTAAAGCCAACACTAGATCTAGAAAGAAACATTATTAAATTCCCATCAGAATGAAATTCAAAAAAGGGGGTGTCATTAAGGGAGGACCCATTCACCATCTTGGGTGAATGGGTCTTGGATAAGTTTACCAAGACCTATCCCTAAGTGATTGAAATAGGGCTAAAAACCCATTCCAGATCAGTTGAGAAAGGGGGGTCCTATTATGGGAGGACCCATTTACCATGAAGGGCGAATGGGTCCTAGCTCAACTTACTAGGACAAAAATTTTCCCAATGAAATATTTTGTTAATTAAATTATGATTATCGGGATAGATCTTTGAGAGGTCACAATTAAGGCTTAAATTTGAATTAAAATGGGGTTAATAACTCCAATTAAGCACAATTTATTAAGACCACATAGATAGATATGAAAGTGTTTTATGACTTTGCAACACTTAAAAAAGGTATACATTATGTACATTTTATTAGAAAAAGGGCCCATTAGGCTTAATTAAGAAAACGCATCTTAGAAAGGTGTGAAAGTGTGTTACAACACTTTAAAACACCTTTGCAAAGGACCAAATAAGACATTTTTTAGTTAAATAAAGGTCTTAGAATAGTGTGAATGTCTACAAAACATTACAACACCACTCCAAGACGTCATTAGTTCAAATTTATGTCAATTATCAAACCATGTGTGAAAAATGATTACTTTTTTGACACTACATTTTCCCCCTACTTTAGTGAGAGGATGACCCCATGTAAAACTCACACTAAAGTAGACATTCAAGACACTTAATTATGTAGAAATAGCAAAGATACATAATCATACCCTATCAAAGGCTAAGAAAAATAAACAAGAACAAAGGATCAAGAACAACCGTTTCAACGTGATGTGAGAACGTGGTTGTTTGTACATAACATACGTTGCTCACTCTAGGGTATTGGAATCTCATTATTTCCACTAGGTGACTTGTCCTAAAATATGTATGCTCACTTTGGGGTAGTGGAACCTCAGTCCGTCCACTAGGTGAGTTGTCCCAAAGAAGTGGTTTAGTGTGAAAGTCATGCCAATGTGTCAGCTTCCCACCATATAATGAGAAATTCATGTGAGTGTATTGGCTTCCCATCATACTAACAATACAAAATTTATCTTCCTAATAAATTTAATAATGCACAACAACGTGAATGCTTTTTGTAAATGTATCAATTAAAAATTTTGTTAAAGGGGATTTTCCTTTGTTCGTGTAATGGTCTTCCTCTTAGGGAGCATTGTGCCTAGTGTATCCAAGAGAGGACAAGTCAAAAGTGTTAGATCATTGGCCATGGGATGCCTCATTCACATCATTACATGACACTAGATCATACACTCTTGGATAACATTAAATCCAATGACACCACCAAGAAGAGGACACATCACAAGAAAAAAGGAAAATCACGCCATGAAATTTTTCCAAAATGATGCCATCTATGTATGCCCACACTTTAAAGTGGTTGCTACCCGTGACTATGAGAAATTTCTTTAAAGTAGCCAATTTTTTTGTCTAAGACATGAGAGCTTTTCCTCAGAAACCCTATGCCAATTCATATGTTTCCGATGTAAGTTGCATCATAAAATAGGAAGAAAGAGGTTTCCCCCAAAAATGTAATACCAAAGATGACTTAGTATGTCACATGCAAGCCAACTTAAGGCATGTCAATCACATTTCAAGCTTGCTCTTATATATACATGAAAGGTGGTCAACTAGCCAAAAGAGATAACGAGTGACATGTGAGGACATGCCTACCTAAATCCTTTCCCCTGCTTAGTGCAGGACAAGGATGAGCCAAAATGATTGATGAGAGGCATTATAGAGTGAAAATTAGTATCAACTAGAGGAATTAGCTGCCCCCACATAGGGAAGAGCACCAAAATCCTTTAGATGTTGGATTTTACTACTCAAAGCCTTATATTTGTTAGTGGAATGATCATGAATTCTATGATATGCACAAAATGAACTATTATAATAAAATTTATTTCATGTTCTTAGAGGGAGAGATATCAAATAATCATGGAGGAGTCTCAACAAGATACTCCCTTGATCAATGGTAGAAGATGTTCCTCTATTTAGTGACAAAGATGTCACATTCTTAGTACAGGATGTCATATCTACACAAGACTCTTTAAATTGCGAGATTTTGTACTCTCCTTTATAGAAGGGTGTAAAATATAATGAATTCCAATCATTACTAAGTCATTTATTAGGAGTTCTTTGCATGATGAAATTAATGTTAAGCGAAGACTTCACTATTTCTTTTAGTTCTTTCAGAGGAAAATAACCAAAACCACTAGTGTCTATCATATCAAGATGCACTAATGCTAATGTTGGCTTAGAAAAATCTTGTGTAAGAGTGTTGATATTGAGAAAGGGCTTGTTTGATGCTTGTATTTCTATCAAAGGACAATATCCAAGACCACAAGTTTTTCCTTGTGTGTTAGGTTCTATAAGGACACAAATACCTTGTTCTCTAGCACCACATCCTTTTCTACTGTAACCAAGTTGTTTCATAGGTTCATAACCTCTTCCATAAAGATTTTCCATATCTTTAGGATTTGGTGGTAATTTGTTTGATCTTCTAAAGTAGTTGAGGTGGATTCTTTAAAAGGTTCTTCCACATCTTGTATTGACATTCCCACTTTTTTATTTTCCCCTTTTCAATTTTTTTTTTATGATCTTGTATTCTCCCATAAATGTTGGTGTGAAATCTAAGGACCCCAATCATCTTCCAATAGCTTAGTGACTTCCTTAGTTTGCTTCTCATGTTCTTCCTTTATGATTTTCACTTTGTCAATTGTATATAGTACTTCCAAAGGATCTCGTCCTTCTCTCTCGGCCATCAAACAACTTTTAGGTTTGGGGTCATTTTTTAGTGTGTAAAATTTGTTGCTATAGACATACTCAATTATACGATATAGAGTGGAAGGCACACCATTCATCTCATGAATCCACGGTCTTCCTGAAAGGAGATTATAAGAAATATCCTTAGGCATAATACAGACTAGAGTTTGTAATGTTACTTCTCCAACTCTGATAGGCAATGTGACAACTCTGAGCAATTATTTTCCTATATTTTCAAATCCATGAATAGATAAAGAATCATGTTTAATATTATTTTTACTCATTAAAATGATTTTCAAAAGGATCACACTACACACATTTAGGACTGAACCATTATCAACAAGAGTTCATTTTATCACAATTTGATAGATGTGGACTATTGTATTGAAAGATTCATACTTCTTTTGGATTTCCAAGGGAGGTAACTCATCTTGATGGAAATTAATGTCTAGGTTAGCCAGAGCCATTGATTGAATTTGGGCTGCCACATCATTTGATTGTACATTAAGAGTGGTAGGGAATTATTGTAAAGCACTTTGAAGCATGTTATGGTAATGAAGGGAAGCTTGAATAAGATCCCATAAGGATATCTTAGCAGGATTATTCTTTAGTTGTTCAACAAGATCATACTCCTTTTCGCTTTCTTAAGGAAAACAAGGAGGGCTAGGTTTAGATAGGGTTAGGTAATGAGAGGGATGTTTTGAGTTTCTTGTCTTGGTTGCAGATTGTTCCTAGTGCTATATGTATGAGCAACGATACTGTGACTCAATTTCTATGAAACATTATCATTATCAAGTTTCTTTTTAGGTGGTTGCAAGATAATCATAGGATTATTTTCAACTTGTGGTTTTTGTGAGGGTGGATAGATGATATGTTTAGGCTCAGTAGAGTACTTCAAGCGATATCTAATATGCATAACCTCATAATACTTATCCTTATTTTCATGATCTCTTAGTGAAGGGGAGTCTAATGTCACCTCATCATCTCCATCTAAGGAATTAATATCGTAAATTTTCTCATTCTTTTCCACCATGATATCTTCCCTAGTAGGAGAGTTGTTAGGAGAACTACAAACTAGATGTTCATGACATTCAAATTTTGGTTCTTCTAAAATGACTTCATCACAAATAAGGGAGTTATCAATGGTTGTATTATCAAGGATGGAATTTTCTTGTTCAATAATTTTTTCCCTAGGGGAAGAACGACACATAAGATTCTCATGACTTTCATCGATTTCATTTTATAACATCAAAGTATCTTTTTCACAACTAGGAGAGATACTAGAAGAAGAAAAAATCTATTTGTCTATAATTTCATTCCTTTATCCCATAATGTCTTCCAAAATATGATTTATAGAGGAAGGAACATAAAGATAGTTGTTATAGACCTTAAATATTTTATTATCTAACACCAACCTATCGTCCTCACTTTCAATTGCATCCTATTTCACTAATACATTCTTACAAGTGAAAGATGAATGGAAACTAGGTAACGTGATGTTTAGGAATGCGTCTATGATCTCATTCTCTTATGTCATAATATCTTCCAAAGGGGGATGAGGAGAAGGAAAAACAAGACCTTCATGGTTCTCAATGATTGTATCTTCTTTCACCAAGATACCTTCATCACTAGAAGGAGAAGTATTGGGAGAAGAACAACTATGATCATCATGGTTATCTATTTTTGTATCCTCTTCTATCACATCATTCCCAAAAATAGGAGATATAAGGGGGGATGTAGGTTTAAGGCAAGTGTCAATATTTTCACTCTCTTGCACTAAGAGGCTCTTATAACTAGGAATTGTATTAAATGAATGACTAACATGCTTGTTGACTAAATTTTTCTTTGTAAAATTGGAAAATATGGATACTAACATTTGTGAAAATTAATGCAATGAAATGACCTGGAATGAAGTGTAATTTTTAGATTCCAAACAATGAAATAAACTAAAAATGAAATGTTGTAAATGCAATGTTGAATTTTTGACAATGTACTAAAATAAAATAATTTAAGCTAGACTTAATGAATTAGATGAGATAACAAATTAAAAAATTGAAATAGGAAAGTAACAGCAGCAAATAAAAGCCTAAAATTGAGGTTTCAGATCCCAAAAATTGTAGATCAAGATCTAACTACATAAGAGCGAATTTGCACCCCTTACACAAATTCCCCCTTTTCACTTCCTTCACCTTAGAAAACTAAATTTGAAGGCTAAAATCCACATCAACCCTTTTCCTTCATTCCACTTGGCATCTGTTTTGTGTGTCGACGGAAGAATATTTATCAGGGATGCCTGCATGGTGAATAGATGTCGACATGACACATTTACGTCCCTAACGGATTCTTGTATCTAAAGCTAGTAGAGGCGTTACACTTCCTATTGGGGTCAATTTGTAATGCCCCTCTTTGACCAATTGACCCAAATATAGCCATTTTTCTCATTCTTCTCTTCATTCCTTCATTTCATCTCTCCAAGCATTCGATTCATCCTCTAGAAATCTTCGTTTGGCACTCCCAAAAAAATTTATACCATTCACTTCTTGCACTTTCAGCCTTCAAGTAGCACTTTCGCACTCCATAGCAAAAATGACAACACTCCATCAACTTCATAGAGCAAGTGTGGAACAACACCATTGCAGCAGGGGCTTGAGTCGTCTCATTTTCTTCCCCATTAGATAGTGAGATCTTGGTGGAGGTGGTAAGAATTTTCACTCCTCTCCTCTACAATTTGGTTGAGTAGCACAATACTATTTTGTAGTGTTATTGTTTTCTTTAATTTCATTCTTCCTTTATCATGTGTTCCTCTATCATTTCTATCTTGGCTATCCATGGAGGTGGAAACACCAAAACGGGGGTCCGACTGAGGTAGACCCCTATACAACCTCCCAACAATTTTCCTTTTTCTTGTGTGCAGGTGGATGTGCATTTGGATCTAGCTGGAAAATATACTCTTTTGTGAGATCATTTTTGTCACCCTAGATTTAGTCTATTTGCTTTATCATATTCAATTGTATATCACTTATTTTATAATATTGTTTGGTTCCCCTAAAACCCATTAGCTAAGTTGTCAGCTCATTTTCTAGCAGTTCTCATTATACTTTTAGTCCTCTGTTTGTACAGATGCCAGTGCACCTAAGAGACACCAGCATGTTGCATTGTCATCCTGGAACTATGCTTTCATCCTCAAGTAGAGAGCTACCTGAGGCACAATGTTAAACCTAAAAAATCGGCTCGTCTAGCCCCAAAACTAGTTTAGGGTCTGAAGAGTGGTTGCAAGACCTTATAGTCCTCATCATTTTTGTCCCTTCTTCAAAACATCCCTTTCAACTGAGGTAAGTTAGGGCAGCCTTCCGCTCATGGATCTCTATGACCTTGAGCCTTGAACGTGGTTGGTCCTCCTCTCTTACATTTTTGATAAACCCAATGTGAACCATTTTGGTTCCATTTTTCGATACTGAAAGCTCATTTCCTCGTATTCTAGAACTATTGTAGGCAAGAGTGTTGTGAGGATTTATCCTTACAACCCAACCTATGACCCCTAGTAGGCGTAGTTGGAAGGTTCCAAAATTATTGCGTAACGAAACCTTAATTGGGTCACCGTCTTGTCCTATAACCTTTGAGGGGCTCCGAGAAAGTGTCATTTAGTGTGCGTAATGGCCTCTTTTCTACACCAACCTATTCCCTCTATGCAACCTGTGAGTAGTGGTACTGGTATAACCTTCACCTCGCAGGATCTACTAATGGGCTTTAATAGTGAACCATCTTCTCTTTACATTCTTACATGAATCGACGAGAATACTCTAGCAAGTTTTCTTGTTGATCCGAAGTCCCAAGTAAATATCATAACTAAGGAGATCACACTAATCAAATTTTTACATAAATATGGGTACGATGCACCTCTGATTACCATTCACACACACAATAGACTTTCTAGACCTCCTCTAAGTAGTATTTTTCTATCGGTTCTCGTTGGACCTAAATCCATGAACCTTATGTTTGACATTATCTTGGGGTTTGAACTATTCAGAGTGAAGTTGGGTATCCCCTAGCTAGTAGCTATGAATGCAATTCACTTGGTTGTGCATAAATTTTTTAAATTCATTCCTGTGGGTTTTGCGCATGTGATCCATGACACTGGCTATAGACCGTCGGTTGCACACAATAGTTACTCCTTCGATTACTTTTGGCCAGCACCTATTAGTCCTCTCCCACCTAGGAAGGACCTCTTGTACCAGATATATCAAAATTATTAGAAAGGGTGCCTAAGGCTAAAAGTGAGATACCCTCCATCACCTTATGTTGTTTCAAATAGGGCATGTTTAAAAGCTGACAACAACACTGCCAAGGTGTATAGAAGAGAAGCAGTCTCGAGACCCTCCTTATTCCTCTTTCACTATTTAGCCTGATGCTTCCTCTCGCCCTGTCATGGCACCATCAGGTTCTACCCCACATCTATAAGAGAAACCTATGGTGCCTAGTGGTGAATCTCAGGTGTATTCTTCCTTGTTCATCGAGGTAGAAAATTGAACTCCTATAAAGTGCATGTTTAACACTCTGGATGAAGTTTCAGCCTTGTCAATGATCTTCACAAAATCACTGACCTTAGCTCCATAAGAACTTAGTGGATGGGACCTTGCAGGGTCCTCTTCCTTAGCTCTTATTGCAAGAGGATTGGAAGCTCCTCCCCTTAACATTCCACCACTACAAGCTCATCCTCCTCCCCCCTACAATGATCTCGAGTGGGAAGCAGACGACCTCCTGGTCGATCAGTGTTAGGGGGAGGCCCCCTTCTTCATCTTTAGATTAGATATGTGTGTGTTTTGTGATGTGTTCCCCCATGATCGTACTATGTGTTCTTGGATGAGCCTTTTCACCCTTGTTGGTGCTTGGATATAGGAGTGATTTTTTTGCTGTAAAACTTCTTCTATCTGTTTCATCATTCTTCCATGTTTGTGAATTGATTTTCAAAAAATTGGGTACAATGCAAAGCATTGGGGGCATTTATCCTTCCCTTCCATGTTGACCCAATTTTTTATTTTACCTTTTTCTTCCATGCATTCCTCTCGATATGGTGGGGATTGATGAATTTTCTCCTTGCACTGCGGTTACCTATCATTTATAAAAGCATTAGAAAATTTGACCCTGCAAAACTAGAGCCACCAGTGCCCTTGGTTTGTGGTTGTCTCTCTTTCTCCCTCTTTTTTCTCTTTCTCTCTTCTTTGCTTGAGTTGTCCCTTTTTTTTGTGACAACACCACTTCTATAACACTTCAATTTTTGGAAAATGCATTCATTTCCAATGAATATTTTCTCAAGAATCTTCACAAACTTATTTTCAATAAATCACATTCGTGACTTGGATCCTTAACAAAACATGTTTCCTTCATCATGGGTTTGTGAAGAAAGAAATTAAGAACCTTCCTATGAGGTGGGAACAACTTTGAACTTCCCCTCACGTGAGTGCATCTTCTTCCTTCCGAATTCCTTGATGAAGTGAACATCTTTCAGAAGGATTCCTTGATGATGAATCGATTCTAGAAAGAAACATCTCTTATATAATTTCAAATAGCGCATCCCTTGAGTGTACCTCCTCTTCACGTTGGGTTCCCAAGGGACCCATTTGAAAGTTTTCCAAATTTTCTATGGTTTGTGCGACTGTCTTCTTACTTGCCTACATGGCCTATTTTTGACATGTTCTATCTGTGGGTAAACATGTCACTATTTTGTTGAGCCTATAAATTTGCTTCTTGACTCTATGAAGTCTCCTTCTTCTGAGCTTCCTCCATGCAAGAGATCTTGGGGGTCACTCCCCTACAATTCTATGAGGCTATAGGGTGCTTGTTTCTATTTTCCTTCATGTGAGAGATTTTGGAGGATACCTCCCTTGCAAGTTTGCAGGCCTATGAGATGTTTACTTGTTTGGTTTCCTTCATGTGAGAGATCTTGGAGGATACCTCCCTTTCAAGTCTATGGGCTTGTGAGGCACTTAATTTTCTCAATTTCCTTCTTGTGAGAGATCTTCAAGGATACCTTCCTTATAGGTCTACAAGCCTATAAGGTGCTTAATTATCGGGGCTTCCTTCATGTGTGAGATCTTTGGGGTCTCCTCCTTGTAGGTCTATGGGCCTATAAGATGCTTTCATTCTACAACTTCATGGTTCTGCAGGACTGTGGAGTCTTTTGTTACAACTTGTGCTTTTGAGCTCACCATATCGTGGTCTACTTCCTTGATGGTTCAACCTTCAGGTATACATTTCTAACCCTACTACCTTTTGGATCTACTTTACCAAAGAGCTCTTCAATATTTGTGCTCGCTAAAGTGGGCGAAATTTTATAGGAACAAATTTGCACCCCTTACACAAATTCCCTATTTACACTTCCTTCACCTTAGAAAACCAAATTTGAAGGCTAAAATCCACATCAGCCCACTACCTTTATTCCACTTGGCAACTGTTTTGTGTGCCAACAAAAGAATAACTATCGAGGATGAGTGTGCAATGCACAAAAGTCTACATGGCATGCTTATGTCCCTGATAGATTCCTACATTTGAAGCTAGTAGAGATGTTACACTTCCTATTGGGGTCGATTTTTAATGCCCCTCTTCGACCAACCAACCCGAATATGGTCATTTTACTCATTATATTCTTCATTCCTTCTTTTCATCTCTCCAAGCATTTGATTCATCCTCTAGCAATCTTCTTTTGGCACTCCCAAAAGACATTCTATCATTCACTTCTTGCACTCTCATCCTTCAAGAAACACTTTGGAACTCCATAGAAATAGCGACAACACTCTAACAACTCCGTAGAGTAAGTGTGGAACAACGCCATTGTAGTAGGGGCTTGAGTCCTCTCATTTTCTCCCCCATTACCTAGTGAGCTCTTGGTGGAGGTGGTAAGCATTTTCACTTCTCTCCTCTATGATTTGGTTGAGTACCACAATACTTTTTTGTAGTGTTATTGTGTTTTTTACTTTCATTCTTCCTTTATCATACTTTCCTCTATGATTTCTATCTTGGACATCTATTTAGGTGGAAACGCCAAAATGGGGGTCTGACTGAGGCAAACCCTAATACAAGCCCCCAAAAAAATTCAATTTTCTTATGTGTAGGTGGATGTGCATTTGGATCTAGCTGGTGAATAGGATATTTTGTGAGATAATTTTATCACACTGGATTTAGTCTATTTTCTTTATCATATTTGATTGTATATCTCTTATTTTATAGTGATCTTTTGTTCCCCTAAAAGCCATTAGCTAAGATGTCAGCTCATTTTCTGATAGTTCTCATTGTACTTTTGATCCTTTGGTCATATGGATTCTAGTGTACATGAGAGATGCCAGTGTGCCACATTTTCATCTTGGAACCGTGCTTCCATCCTTAGGTAGAGAGCTACCTGAGGCACAGTGTTGAACCTGAAAATCGACTCACCTAGCCACAAAATTAGTTTCAGGTCTGAAGAGTGGTTGCAAGACCTTATAGTCCTCATCATTCTTGTCCCTTCTTCGAAACATGCCTTTAGACTAAGGTAAGTTAGGGTAGCCTTCTGCTCTTGGTTCTCCGTGACCCTGAGCCTTGAATGTGGTTGGTCTATCTCTCTCTCTTACACTAACAGGTACTCATTCACCAGTAAGGGTGAATGGGTCTTGGTTATGTATTTTTGAAATGTTTTTTGTGATTTTTGAGTGATTTTTGATGCTTTTCAAATGCCAGAAGGTACAAGATCAGCCTAATCAGGGACTCATTAGCCAATAAAGGTGAATGGATCCTAGATCAGGGTTTAAAGAGGTGAAAACTAAAAAAATTGAGTTATTTTATGTGGTTTTCATGCCAAGTTTCAAACTATAACTCTTGTGACAAAAATTTCCAAAATTTGATGACTTAGTGCAAGTGAAATGAAGGGTAAATAACACCTTTTGGAATGTAATTTTTTTTTTGATTTTAAAATGAAAATTTATATGATCTAAATGATATTCAAAGTGACTAACTTGTTTTTGTATTTTTTAGATTTAAGAAATGAAAAATAATGCAAAATAGAAAACCCTAAATGAGATCTTTAATTCAATGCAAATTAATGCAATATCTAGCCTAGGATGTAATGAAAGACTTAAAAATCATAAAATTGCAATATTCAATGAGTCGGGTTTACTAAAATGTTTAGGTGAAAATAGGGTAGACCCAAATGCATGAACAAGAGGATCTACCATTTATTTTTCTATGCCCCGAAACACTCAATTATGTGTATGATAAGATGTAAATAACAATAAAAAATGTTACCTAAGTATTATAGAAACAATGGGGGAAGTTTTTAGAGCATAAAAAGCTATGTACCTGGCCAAAAAGTTGTTTTTGAGCTATGGAGGACTCATTTTCCTTTAGTGGTGAATGGGTCCTTGTATGGTTTCAAAAAACTAATTTTAGGGTACCATTCCTTGATTTTTCCACTCTTAAATTCCCTTTTTTCAAGTTATCAAAGTCTATATGCAATTCTATAGAGCTCTTTCCATGATCTTGCACTTTGAATGGCAAACTTTTTCAACTTTGCAACCTTAACAATTTTACTCCAAATCTTGCTCAACTTGATCTTCAACCTGCAAATCTGTAATCACACACTCAAGGGAATTTGTTAGTAAATGGGGGTTTTCCTCAGTTAAACCCCTTATAGGTAGTCAAACCTAGTAAGGAAATGAATTATGAATGTGAAATAGTGTAAATGGTATCACCTTGGATTATATCTTGTGAATCAAATCTACATACTAACATGTAGTGGCCATGAATAATGTAGATCTTGCATGTGAAATGATTCTTGTAAATAGATCCTCAATGCAACATTAACTTCTTAGCTCAACACACTTGAATGTATTAAACCCATGTCATGATGATATGATCTTGAATTGTTGCAATAAACACATGAAATCTACCTTGAAATGCCTTATGAATTCTCTTGAAATGCTCTAAAATTCTTTTTCTCTTGATCTCATAAAGTCACCTAATTTTTCTAGGTTGCTTAGGAGAAACAATATGAATTAACCCTTATTTATACTAAATTAGAAGATTAACCCTGAAATTCAAAGAATTAAGGCCAATACCAAATCTGGAAAGAAACATTATTAAATTCCTACTAGAATGAAATAAAAAAATGGGGGTCTCATTAAGGGAGGACCCATTCGCCATCTTGGGCGAATGGGTCCTGGCTAACTTTACCGAGACCTAACCTTGGGAGATTGAAATAGGGATAAAAACCCATTCTAGATCAGCTGAGAAAGGGGGGTCTTGCTAAGGGAGGACCCATTCACCATCAAGGGAAAATAGGTCTTGACTCAACCTACCAAGACCAAAATTTTCCTAATGAAATATTTTGTTAATTAAATTATGATTGTCGAGATAGATCTTCAGGAGGTGTCAAAATTAAGGCTTAAATTTGAATTAAAAGGGGATTAATAAATCCAATTAACCACAATTAATTAATAACATCTAGATAACTGTGAAAGTGTTTTATAACACTTTACAACACTTAAACATGGTACACATTATGTATATTCTATTAGAAAAGGGGCTCATTAGGCTTAATTAAGAAAATGCATCCTAGAAAAGTGTGAAAGTGTGTTACAAAACTTCACAACACCTTTGCAAAGGACCAATTAAGGTATGTTTTAGTTAAATAAAAGTCCTAGAATAGTGTGAATGTCTACAACACATTACAACACCACTCCAAAACATAATTAGTTCAACTTTATGTCAATTATCAAACGAAGTGTGAAAAAGGATTGTAACTTTTTTTGACACTATAGTACCCTTCATGAATCCTCCCAAAACAAAGTAGTATTATTGTCATGAATATCCCAAGATAAGAATTTTTTTATTAGGGACCTTCACTCCACCATGAAATTCCAAATTCATGAACCTTTAGGGAGAGAGGTGGTAGTGAAGATGTTTCTTTTAGTGATGTTTCCTAGGTATTTATTCTTAAGAATCCAAACCCATTTTGACTTTCTCTCTGTGTACATATTCCATATCAATTTGGCCATCAAAGCTTTATTTTTCCTCAAGAGATCCCTTAATCTTGTTCCACCAACCTCCTTCACTTTATAGATCTCATCACATGTAATTATCACACAATTTATTTTGTTTGCATTTTCTTTCTTGAAGAAATTCCTCATATTTTGGTTTAAAGTTTGATATGCCACCTTGGGAAAAGCTAGACATTGGAAATGAAAAAACTAACAACCTTCAACATAACTAGCCTACTATCCCATGAAACCCATCACCCCTTCCATGATAACATCATATTTTTTACTTTTTTTACCAAGTGATCCCATAACTTGTCATTTCCTACTCCTTTTGTTAAAGGAAAGCCCAAGTATGTACATGGTAATTGGTCTCTCCTAAATTTTAGTACTCTAAGGATCTCTTGTTCTTTGCATGGGAAAGTATGAAAAAAACTTTCAATTTCACTTCACTTACCTCTTGGCCAAAACCCTCTAAATAAGGATCCAAAATATCCATCAATTTGTGAGCTTTGTAACATTTTGTTACCCCAAAAAGTATATTATCATTTTCAAACTACTGATGAGTTATCATAGCAATATTGCTTGTTGTTTGAATTCCCTCTAGCCTCCTGATTCTTGTTGTAGTGTTAATTTCCCTTCCTAGAGCCTCATCCATGATAATAAACACAAAAGGTGAAGGAAGATATCCCTATCTAATTCCTTTGGATGTCTCAAAGAAATGTTCTAAAGTTTTGCTCACAATAATAGAAAATCTCAGACTCACAATACAATTAAAAATATGGTTTACCTAGTTCTTATCAAAACCAAAGGAAAGAAACACCCTACATAAGAACTTCCAATCCCACATTAATGTGAAGCAATTACTTAGTAGGTTTTGAAAGAAATTTATTTTGATGTTAAAAACCTCACACCAGAGTAGGGTAGGATATTGGTAATAGAGAGTGGGTTGCTTCTGCTCCTTGAGTAGGACTTTGTATCATTCATATCCTTGGAAACTATTAGAAGAAAACATGAAGAATTCTTCTCTTTTGATGAGTTGGTTGAAAAGGAATACTTTGGATCGAGTTTTAATCCAAAGTGGGAAACCTTAGAAGTTTGGGCAATGGACCTAAATACAAATAAGACAAAAGCTACAAAAATAACACAAGAGATAATAGGGATTTTAAATGTCAAATAATATCTAACACCATAGCTCCTGTTGAGCAACCTCTTTGTTGGTTCATACAACTATTTTCAATGAAGAAGTTATAAAGAAATTGAAGGAAGACTATGAAAATTTGTCGGTAGATCATGTCAAGCTCACTGTAGAGTACAACAAGATGAAGATCCAAGATCCAACATGATCAAAATTTATAATCAAGCATTGCATTGGATATTAATTATGCTCCAAGTCTCTCAAGAATTCTAATTCAAGAAAGAGGAGGCCATGGTTTCTAAAGTTAATAAATTGGAGGAATAGTTGAAAAGGGCCTAGGAGGAGAAGGAGAAAAGAATAAGTGACATGGTGGATGATGTAATTGGGTACAATTTATTCAGAATTATTGGTAAGCTAGAGAAATATTTAATGAATTTCTCCACTCCCAAGGATTCACATGCCATAATCAAAAGAAGGATCAAAAAGATCTCAAGCAATTAATGGATAAGTGGGTGCCTAGGATTTACGATTTGCAAGGGTTGTATAAGTGTGCAAGATTTGATCTCGGTATTCCATCTATCATTTTCAAAATGTGTAAAATGGAAATATTAGCTAGGGAGGTTCAAGAATACATGATGAAATTGGAGCATCAAATAAAGGCCAAATGTAGATCAGTTGAATGAATTGAGTTGAAGGTCATTCCTAACAGTCTGGATGAAAATAGAGAGTTGAAGCTATTAGATCAATGGAAGGAAGGATTTGGTACAATGTTTCCATCTCTTTCTACGTTAATTTGTGCAAATAATGATGTGGATACAAACCTATTGAATTGTACTTTAGATAAATTATTTGCTTCAGAAATAGGTTTGGACACAATCTTGACACTTTTTTTAGAGAGATGAGGGAAATTTTAGATGTAAAATACATAGGTCATATTGACATGGTTGCAAAATTTATTTCATTCCAATGGCCATAAAAACTAAATTATAATAAATTATAATTTACACTTGCATTTTTGTTTTGTCATTAGAACTCCAACATTGTATCCAACTCAGCTAATGAAAGAATATTTTGGAATATCCGGTAAATCATTTAGGTGATCAAACAGTTTTGGTTCTTTTTTATTTTGTGGTCAATATCCAATGGTTTCAAGGACATCTTCTATTTGGTTTCAATAGCTTCCACATATGGTGATGTGAAATTGGATCTTGAAACAAGTTCAGCCCCAATTATAAGTGAATGCAAATGTAAAAGTATCACATGAGTCATGTGACTATTTTTGGGAGCCTATGTGCTCACTTTTCTATATAAGAGAATCTTATTTGGGTGATCCCAATTACAATTACATTGAGGAAGGAAAATTGCAAAAATTCTCCCAAAAACAAACATTCAAGTTTTTAGGGGTTCACTCGAACTAGGGGGTTCACATGAATCCATAAAAGGGTTTGCTTTAACCCCCCTTAGTTTGAGTGAAACCATTTTCCATTCTAGGTTCACTCAAGCCCCATATGAAACATTTTTAAAAAAATAAAACAAAATAAATTTTGAGAAAAATGGGGGTATGAGTAAACCCGCCTGTGAGAAAACCCCCCTTCACTTGGAGGGGTCAAGGGGAGTTCGCTCAAAACCCTCCTTTTTTGCCCTTCTGCCCCTCCTTTCTCATTTCATTGCAAAATTTTGTGTTTCCATGGTTAGGTTGAGAATAAAAATGGAGGCAAATTCACAAACCCAATGGATGATGGTAGTCCTTGAAATGAGCTATCCATCAAATATAATTTTAATATATTTTGGCTTTATTATGTACTTTTTAAATTTTAATTAAAAATAGGTTTTTAACCAAAAATCAAGCTCTCTATTTTGCACATGTGGAAAAATAGTAGATTATAAAAAAAAAATGAAAAATATGTTTATGCTAGGTTTTGATGCCCTTGATCAAGCAAAAAAAATGAGTTTCAATACGTACAAAAAACGTTATGTTGTATATGGTCCGCCTATGTCTAAAAAATAAATAGTTTTACTTCAAAACTTAATTAAGAAAAAAATATTCAATAAAACACTATGAAACCAAATGAATGTGCTAGAAATTTCAACTACAAAGCTAAATTTTAAAAAAAGTTACGCTATTTACAGTGAACATCACTCTTTAAAAATGGTGTTTACTGTTCAAAACTAGTTTTTGAAGGAGATGGAAAAATAAATGCAATTTGATTCCAATTTTTTTTAAAAATATATATTTAGAATCTATAAACAAAATTTCACAAATCACTAGTTTGCATCATCTTCAAATTCCTCATGGTTTAGCAACTATAGGTGCCTGAAAGTGAAGATTTAGTTAAAAAAAATTAGTTAAATGTCTAAATTGGTCAAAAAGTGTAAACCACTATTTTCTGATCACCCATTTCTTTAAAAAGGGTCTAGATCTAGGTTTTATTTTTTTGGATGGGTAGGTTGGTATATTTTGGTATTACTTTGAAGTCCAAAGACAAGATAATTGTAATTATCTCAATACAATAGCATACAATTCAATATATGGCTCAAATAAAATAATGCCATATTATTTTTGTCTCCTTTCAATGTAATTCAATACTCTTTTAATCAATACAAATGAAGGATTATAGAGTTTTTTATTACAAACTTCTTGTAACACATGTTTATTTAATGGTTTTTTTTCCAAGTAATAGATTAAATATGATTTCAGTTAAATATTGATAATATTGTTGTTATTGTAGGGTATAAAAATATATCCCTCTACATTTTCACACTTTTTTGGGCCCTCCCTACTAAAATTGGGCTTCTTTATGCCTTATTTGGTTCTATTTTGCATCTACAAGCCTTATTTAATGCATTTTTTTGAGGATAATCCTAACACATATCAAATGACCAACCATAATTTAATGATTTTTGGTTATGTGTCCCATATGTAGTGATCTAGGACTCATACACCACCTTGGGCATATGGGTCCCACCCAACTTTCGAGGCCTGATCTTGAATTTAGCATTAAACTTAACTTTTCTTGAAATTTGTGTCCCAAGCCTAGGCTACAGAGACTCATACACCCCAATTGGCATATGAGTCTCACTTTATCTTGGAACTATTTTTAATTCCATTCTTGGCATGATTTTATTCTCCTAGATCTGATGTCGGCTTGTAGTATTGTAATTTCAAGAAATTTGGCATATAAACATGTATAAATACAAGGTTATTTCACATATTTTCTCCTAGAAAGTTTAAAAGTCATGTAGTAAGTTTTGAGATCAATTATTCTAGAAAATTTATGATCAAGATCAATTCAAGAGCATTCATGAGCATTCGAGAGTTGATTATCAAGCATTTTGGAGCTTTATTCAAGATTCAAGCATAATGTCAAATTCATCATGCATCATGCGTGTTTTTGAGCTAACATTTGTGATGTAGGTTTTCATGATTCAAGCAAGAATTCATGTCAAGATCCATAACCTTCAATCAAGATTCAAGATCCACATTCATGCTAGCCATTGCATATTGTTCATTCATCATTCCTTCATTCTATTTCATTTCATTTCAAGGTTTGATTACCAAAATTGGGTTTGACCAAGGAAAACCCCTATCCACTAACAAAATAATATTTTTCTCCTCTCTACATGTGTGATTGTAGATCTAGGTGTTTTGATCTTGAAGATCATTTGAAGACTAAGTTGCAAGATTGAAGAAAGTTGTTAAGAAGTTGCATCTTCATGGAAAGTCACTTATAGGCTAAAATTCAGAGTTTTAAACTTAGAGATCGAAGAGGAGAGAAGCTACAAAAGATCACTAAAGGATATCATAGTTTTATAACAACCTTGATATTAGGACTAAATCACCACCTTGGGCATCTGAGTCCCAGTATACTAGTTTTTAGACATTTCATATAGATCTTGGTTTACCAGTTGCAGATTATGGATCCAACCCAAAACCCTAAATTGGAACTAAACCCCAACTTGTATATGAGTCCCAATGTGCATCAAAACTCATAATTTTTAGATTGTAGACCTTGTTTTAGAAATCTCCTATTTTTCAGGTGCACCTTTATTCATTCTCAGTTTGTTATTATGGTTTTGAGTTGCATTTCCTAGGTTACATAGTTAGATTTTCATGTCACTTGCATTTTTTCCTTTCTAATCCTTTACTTAGTGGTGAGGACCCCTTTTTGTTTAATCACACCCAAGGAAACCTTATAACAACCCCTTCCCTCAATTTATTTACTTGGTTGAGGGATCTCTAGGGTTTCCTTGAATGAACTAGTGTGAAATAGGATAAGTGGGATCTCATATTCTCGCCTTTCCTCCCTATTTCCTTGTGTTCATTTTGGTGAACCTAGCCTTTGTAAAACTTATTTATAATTTGCAGTGCATTTCAGTCCTATATCTATGTTACATTACCTTTGTATTAGGTCTTGCATTAGTTAATTTGCATCTAGGGTTTCTAAATCTTGCATTAGTGAAAGTGCATATAGGTTGCATTTTTGCATCTTACGTCATTGAATTTCATTTGAAATATCTAATTGCACATAGTAAAGACAACATACAAACCAAAATCCTTAACATTCACTCAAAAAAATTGAATTTATTTCAAAACCCTAATTTGGGACTCATTCACCCCTCTGGGCGATTTATTACCAATACGTGTTTTACCTAATTTCTAGGAATTTCGTGTTGTGTTTTTTTTAGCACTTCAACCCTATAAAAACCCTAACTAGGACTCATACACTGCTCTGGGAGATTTAGTCTTGTGTCATACCTAAAACTAGATTTTACAACCTTAAAAACCTTGTTTTTGTTCTTTTGTTTACTATTGTTAGATCTCTATTTCAGTTTATTGAGTTTTTGTTTCCTTCATTTTTCTAGACCTAGCTTAATTAGGTTAATTTTGTGCATTACTTAATTTTAAAATTGTATTTACCACATTTAATTTTTAGATTGTTGCAAAGTGTAATATGTAATCATCAAATAACTTTTGTATAATCTGAAAATTACATTTCATTCTTGGTCATTGCATTACGTTTCATCATGGATATGTGCTTTGGTAAACTTTGGATGTCCTTTATGTATTTATTGGATGTGTCAAGCTATGATTTTGGAAATGACCCGAATGAAATTGAACTCACTCATTCTCAATCAACTCCTAATGTATGTCCTCCTCATGATGTTGACATCATTGGAGAAGATGATGACAACATGAACAACTTCATAAATGATTGCCTTAAAAACCTTGAGCTTAATGCATCATTTTATCCTTCCATGAAAAAACCAAAACAAATTGAGATGTTTGGCCTTTTACATCATGAAATTGAGACACAAGATGACCTAAGTCCCCCATAATAGGTGATCCTAGCACCTATAACCAAGAAAAAATTCAACAATCCTATGTTAACAAAGTAACCAAAACTCCTATCAACCTAGAAGAGACATATGAAAAAGGATTCATGATCTTAAGCACACAAGGATGTGATGCAATAACAAAACATGAAATTCATAAAATTTTAAAACAAACACCAATTGAAGATACCAAAGGGATAGGATATCAAGATCCTCCTCCCAACATAAGTGTCCTCCTTCCTAAAGAACAACCAATACCTCATAATGATGATAAGGATGATAGGATCACCTTAGTTCATCCTCAACATCTAACTGAAGAAATTGGCGAATCTAGCAAGCAAAAAATGCCTTACAAATTAAAGAAGCTAAAATTATCTTATCTCATGTTTGCAACTAAAAAACCTTACACATACTTCTAATACAAAGACTTATAACATTACCACCCATGAAAGAACATCTAAAACCATATCCTAATAATGAAAATATTCCACATTGTCGACACCATAGAATTCTTGGACATAGTACTGATAAGTGACATGCTTTAAAACAAATATTTAGAAGAGTTTGATATCACATAAATCATCCCTTAAAGCATGTCCTTCTACTCCTTGGAATGTAATAGTTGTAGGATCATAATGTTATCACTATTACATGTTTTACATTCATTGCAAATCATTTCAAAATGTAAGGAGCTCCTTCTCATTACCTACCTCAACTCATTCTCTTCTTGCATAGCCTTATCCTAGTAGCACATTTATTGTTTTCCCTTTGTCTATTTGTTCACCTTTTGTATATGATGAACAAGATTGGGATGAAAATCGACCTATTAATAGGTTGAATCACATGTTCCTTACTATACTTTGTCTTTGTTTTTAATGTCATGTTTGTGATTGCATGTGTGTAATGTAATCTCCACATAATATTATGTTTGATGTATTTCTCTCTCTCTTTGTGGCATTCATCTATTTGTACCTACATTCTTCTATATTGCATAAAAAATTATCTTTTCATTTGTCTTGTGTTTTCCTTTTGGGGATGATATAGGGCATCGAGACATTTTGGTCTCTTTCATGTTGACCTAAAAGCTTTTCTTTGTTTTCACTCTCTTTGTGTCATTCTTCCTATTCCATGAGGATTTTGGGAATGATGATAGTTTTGAGCTCTCTAAAAAACAATGCAGCAAGGACATACTGACCTTGAATCCATGGATCCCTCATGTGTTTGGAGTTTCAATTAGGGGGAAACTCTTTTTCATGATGTAACTTTATTTGGAAAAATATGACTTGGCATAGGGCTTTCCAAATAAGCTCTCATGTCTTCTTTATTGTTAGTGTTTATCATTTTCTACTTTAAAGTAATTTCTCACAACATGGTGTTTATATATTTTTTTAAAGTGGGGCATACATTGGCATTATTCTTGTTTGACTCATTTTTGATTGTGTATTCCTCTTAGTGGCTTCATGTGACACACTACATTCCCTAAGTTGTGAATCTTCTATTATTCAATTAGTCCTCTCTTGGAGTAATTAGGCACGATTTCCCCTAAGTTAAGGCCTTACATGAACTAAGAAAAAATACTTTGAGAATACCTTACACTATTTGTCATTTACAATATCTGTTATATGGAAACCTGGCATAACACACTTTTCTTTCCTGTGGAGCCATCTTGTTTGTTCATAAATGTCAAGCATACAAAGTTTTTCTTACCTCATAGATCATGTTGTTTGTTTAGTGTGGTTCCTCATCTAAATTCATCATGAGGTATAGCTTTGGTATGGTTAGCATATGAGATCCAAATTTAGGTGTGACCTTCCCATATCCACTTGCTTATGTGTGTGAGCTCATACCAGCCACATGTGTATGTGTCTCACTAGGGGCTCACCTAGTGGACAACCTAAGGTTCCACTAGCCCTTGTGAGTGTGAATTTGGTTTTCATAGTGGACATTGTGTTCCACTTGTAAACACATTTGGATAAAAAACTTAGATATGATCCACATCATGTTAGACAAATGGTTGAGGCTTGATCTAACACTTTTGTTTTTATTTTTTTTATTCTTTATGTCTTTCCAACAGTGTATGTGTGTATATTGTTGTTTCTTCTTATATTATTTACATGTGAATTCTCTTGTGCCCATGATTTTTTTCCATAGGATCTTAATCTTGGGGGCTTGTGTAAACCTCTTGATCATTTTCATCCTATCTCACTAGCATTGGTACATTGGGACCTCTCTTGATGTGAGTTTGTCTAATTTAGTGTGAGTTCGAAGAAAGTTCCTCCTCTCACTAAAGTAGGGGATAAATATAGTGTAGAAAAATGTATCCCTATACATTTTCACACTTGTTTGGGCCCTCCGTACTAAAATTGGACTTCTTTATGCCTTATTTGGTCCCATTTTGCATCCACAAACCTTATTCAATGTATTTTCCTGAGGATAATCTTGACACATATCAAATGACCATTAATAATTTAATTATTTTGGGTTATGTGTCCTAGACTTAGTGATTTGGGACTCATACACCATCTTGGGCATCTGGGTCCCACCTAAGTTTCAGGGCATGATCTTGAATTTGGCATTAAGCTTAACTTTTCTTGAGATCTATGTCTTAAGCCTAGGCTATTGGGACTCATACTATTGGAAGAATGGAGAAGATTAGTTTATATTTTTTCATTAATGTCACCATGTTGTTTAAGGTATCAAATTGCTCTGGTACCCTAAATCATTATGCAAAATAGGTCTACATCCTCTAGTGGTTGGTCCAATATTTTGGTCCACATACTCCCTCTAGTAATCATCATTGTTTAAGGTTTTGAGAAAAGGTTTATGATCACTAGAAGCACATGTGTATGTATTTTTGTATGTTCATATGATTGGATGGTGAGTTGGCATAGGTTTCGGTGATTGCACTTTGTTATTAGGTTAATCATGGCGGTCCTAATAATCAATTAATAGTTTAACATGTATTATGGATATATGTGTGACCTAGCTTTGGTCCCAGATGACATAATATTGCATGCCACATGGTTGAATCACCTTAAGAGAAGTCTTGTATGAAGTTGATAGTTATCTTTTTGTAAATATGTATTGCAACCAATTAGGCCGACATAATTGATGCATGTGGATATATCAGATATATATATAGGATGGCTTGTAGATGAATTAGAGAGGAAATTATGTGTCGGATATGAGAAGTGTGCGAGTAGAAGAGAAAAGATTAGTCTGTTGGCATGTGAATACTCTAAGCATCAAAGGAACTGAATCTACACTTGTGGTGTAACCCTATCAGTTCATATTCTAGTTGTAAGCCATTTTGTTTTCATAATTTTTGTAGGTAGTTAGCCTCGATGTTTGGACAGTGAGTCCTTGTAAACAGTGATATTTTTTACTTGTTAATGAGCCTCTTTTGTATCTAGTATTGAAACAACTATATATATAGTGAGCTAATCCTCACTATGGTTTTTCCCTCATTGGGTTTTCCACATAAAACTCTGGTGTTCATATGTTGCATGATTCTGTATTATGTACATTAAACTAATTAATGGTGTTTGTTCAATAAGTTTAAGAAGATAATGATTCACCCCCCCTCTCAGTATCTTGATTGTTCAACAATTGGTATCAAAGCATTGGTTCTTTTGGAGAAGCCTAACAGGTTGAGGGAGATCCTATAGATTGAACAAATGGATAAAGAAGAGCTCTGAACTACCCTTGAAGATCTTGCCAAGGCTGAAATAAAAAACAAATATGTGAAAGAAAATCTTGATGAAGCAAATGAATGCATCCAGAAATTGAAAGAATAATTAAAGAAATTAAAAGAGAGACATAGATAAGTGAGTGAGCAACTAAAACAAGAAAATTAAGAGATTGCCAGATTAAAGGTGAACATGGATGAAAATAAGAGAGTTGAGGAGTGTTTGAAAATAGTGATACAAAGTAAGTTTGATGTCTGCTTAAGGCTTGAACAAGAAGAGATGAATCTGAAAGAAAAATTATAGAAAACAAAACTCTGTGAAGATGATTTCAAGACAAGATCCATCAAGATTGATGAATTGATAGTTGTAAAAATACCTTCTAAAGATAAAGGTGGCTTAGGTAATGAAGCTAGTGAAAATATGCAAAACTCAAATCCCATAAATAATCAGAAGACTCAAGATAAAGGGAAGTAAAAAATAAATCTAGAAAGAATACCACTTATAAGACAACCAAATGCTCAAAGGTACCCATCTTTCAATGGTTTTTTTTTCATATAATAAATTTGGTCATAGGGCAACTAAGTGCAGTAGTAGGATGAATCAGTTTTTTGGTTCCTTCTGTAGACAATGTTATGCATGTAAGAAGATTGTACATAGAGCTAATGAATGCAAAACTCAGATGATGAATTGGCTTAATGGAGGTAGAGTAAATCAAACTTTTGAAGTCTATTTCTATACCTATAACAATTTTGGACATAAAGAAAATCAGTGCAGATCAAGAACTAATAGAAGTCAAGCAAGTCAGAGAAATGTTGTCTCCTATAATTTTAAAAAACCAGGACATATTTCAAAAGTGAGCAAAAGTAGAAAGGGAAAGACTTTTGCTCTGGTAAAAGATGATGAACCTGTGAAAAATATTGACAAAGAGGAGGTTAAGCAAGAAATGAGCAAGATATGGAAGAAGAAAGAAGAATCATAAAATACTGATGTGTCTATTGTGGAATGTTGTGGTTGTGTTTTTGATATATTTTTGTCATTGATGTCAACACTATTAGCATTTTAATCTGCTTAAGGCTATATATGTCAAGGAGATTGAGAAAATTGTAAAAAATATGGTACAGGAAGCCAGCGGAGCTGAGAAGGTCAGAATTTTGAAAATCTCTGTGTGTTGAATATATGAAGGTACGCTTCAAAGGGTTTGTTGTTGACCCTTTCTAGTATGTTGTTTGAAAGTTTCAAAGGTGTGCATGAAGTTTTGTGGAAGTTATGAAGATTTGTGTGCCTACAGTTATTTAGTTTCTACAGATGGTGTTCTTGGTCAAAGCGGATGAAATTATAGTACTCTCATGTGTTGCACATGTACCTATGACATTTATGGATGAGTCTATATTGCACTCTATCCTTGTTTTACATTTGTAGTGATTGGAGTGGTTTTGATCAAAGATTTTTCTGATATGTGCCTGAGTGTTCATTTTCTTGGTCGACATTGTGATGTTAGCATGTTGCGGATCCATGAGGATTAATATTTTATTGTTTGGCATGTTTGGAGATTTTTCTTTTGGGTCCTCACTATGTTGTGACTGACTTGTGTTGGTATGCATTGAAATTTATTCATGTATCAAGACCAACAGTTGTAATTTATTCTTTATTTGTGGCCGACTGAATAGTGGATGAAAATCCATGTAGCGAATATATATACAAGATTATTTTTCTCATTTATGACAAGTTCTCAAGTTTACAAGTGATGTAAAAGTGTGAATAAAGGTCATATCATCCTAAGTAGAGTGTGGAAGAGTTTGAAGAAGTTTTTCGTGCCTAACTATAACTGTAATCAAGCTTTTGCAGAAGCTATTTTCTTAGTTCAAATTCATCAAATGGATTTAATCTGATTACTGTATCGAAGGCACTGAGCCTTCCCTTTGAGAAATGTGCTCTAGGCAGTGTGCCTGAATACAAGTGCATTCTCCTTTTATTCTTCATTATACTTCTAACAAGGTATAATCTTGTGGACTAACATCCACCATGGTTTTCCCCCTAACAGGGTTTCCACGTATAAAATCTTGGTGTTCATGTGTCTCTGATGTGTTGTTCTTATGCTTGCATTGTTAATTATTAGATCTATGATATAAGGATTGGTTAATGTTGTATAAGTTTGATTTTGGTAACAACTAATTCACCCCCCCCCCCTCTCAGTTTTCTATCCTTGTTTTGCCAACAATTGGTATCAGAGCTAGTTCCTTTGAAAGAAGCATAACAACTTGAGGTGATCCGAGATGGCATCATTTAAGAAGGATAGTCCTAGATTCGATGGTATAAACTAATCTCTATGGAAAGTCAGGATGGAATGTCATTTGAGGTGCATTGGTGAACCTTTCTAGCAGATGACACAAATTGCATATAATAATCCTCAGAATGGTCCCTCCTCTGAAGATGAGATCAAGCAGGCAAAAATGAATACCAGGTTAGTAGAAACACTAGTGAGTGCTTTGACAAATTTAGAAATGACAAATGTGATGGGATTGAAGATAGAATACCAAATTTGGAAAAAGATGGAAACATTGTATGAAGGAGATGCACTAGTGAAAAGTGCTAAGCTACAAAGTCTAAAAGGAAAATGGGAGAGCTTGAAGATGAGTGAAGATGAGAACATCTTTTCCTTCTCACATAAGATAAATGAATTGGTGACAGACATTACATGTGTCAATGGAACTATGAATGATGATGAAATCATGGATAAGATGCTTAGATATGTGCCCCCTTCCTACAAGACAAAATCTCATGCTATTGATGAACTCAAAACAATGACAAATATTACAAAAGATATGTTGATTGGAAAATTTGGTGAGTCTGCTCCTAAGACTAAATCTACTTTCAAGGCCACTGTATCTGGGAAAAAGAGATATGATTCAGGAGAGAGTTTGCAAAGAACACTCAGATATGAAGATGAGATGAAGCAGATTGAAGATGAAGAAACGGAATTGGAAGAATTGGAAGCATTGATTGTGAAAAGAGAATCAAGAGGTCATGGTAAGTACAAAGGAAAGTTACCAATTAAATGCATTTATTTCAATAAGATAGGTCATTTTTCTTATAGATGTCCTGAAAGAGTTTAAAAATATAAGCCTGAGATTACTAGATTTCAAAGAAAGTGCTATTATGCTGAAGAAGGTGTAACTGATGAAGAATCTGATAAGGAAACTGGAAATGAAGATGAATGGATATTTATTGCTATCAAAGAAAATGGTTAGGCGTCCACTAAATCTGCTAGTAATGTAAATGTTGAGAAATCTCTTGCAGCCAAAGTTGAAGAGAAAGATGAGTGGGTAATTGATAGTGGATGCTCACATCATATGACTAGTCACAAAAGAAAATTTGTAAGCTTGGAAAACTATAATGGTGGTGTAGTGAGGTTCGGTGACAACACTTCTGGTGTGATTCATGGTAGAGGCACTATTTCTTCTGGTGGTAAGCACAATACCGATGATGTTATTTATCTACAAGGCCTAAAGCATAACTTGATGAGTGTTGGAAAAATGGTAGACAAAGGCTACAATCTACAGTTCAAGAATGGTAAGTGTAGAATAATAGGAAGTTCAAGAAATATAATTGGAACAAAGACAAAAGGTAATATCTTTCATTAAAGTATTGTTAGTCAAAGTTGTTTGATTGCTCAAATTGATGTAATCTGGTTATGGCATAGGAGGTTATGTCATGTGAACTTTGATAACATTAACAAGATAATTTCTACTCAAGTAGTCAAAGATTTACCTAAGTTAGTGAATCCTACTAACACTATGTTTAAGGAATGTCAGATGGTAAAGCAAACAAGAAATTCCTTTCAGAGAAAATAATATAGCTCTAATGGAGTATTGGATTTGATACATATTGATCTATGTGGTTCTTCTAGAATTAGAATCCTACAAGGTGAAATGTACTTTATTTTAGTCATTGATGATTATTCTAGAATGATATTGAAGGGAAAACAAGGTGGATCTAAAGACCCAATAGTGTGGAATACATTCCCTTAACACTAATACAATAGGGGAGAAGAGCATTAACAGGTTCAAATAGCTTCTAAAAACTACATGAGATGAATACAACTAGTAAAATAGATAACAGAAAATAGCATTCACAGATTGACACAAGATATATGTGGGAAAACCTTTTCAGGTATAAAACCCACCACACAAAGTCAAGACAATTGTATTCCAGTAATAAAACAATTACATAAAATGTACAGTCTTCTCTAATCTGCTTACAGCAAAAAACTTCAGTTATTTCTCACTGTTACAATGTTCTAACATACAGTTCAAAGTTATATTTTCATTGTTGTACTCGACTTGCTAAGTCATACATTGCAATCAATCTTATCAATCAGGTGCCGACCATCAAGTTCATGAATCTCTCATCCAATCATGCAATCGATATGCCCATGCCGATCTCCCTGCATCAAGCCACCTGGGCATTAATGCCATCACCCAAATCAAGTTCTGATCGCTAGCCTAAGTCAGCTTGAAATTATTGTTGTTGCCACAAATTCCATTGGCCAACCAAATTGCAATCAAACTACCACTTGTCCATATTGCATTTGTTGTCACTCTTTGACTCCGAGTCCATCCTAGTCAAAACCTGGTCTGAGCCCATCCAACCCATCCAAGTCTCTACTACTCTACTGTCGAGCTAAGATGACCCAACCGTGGTAAAGTGGTGAGCTCTGCCAAGATCCCTCAAGCTTCCCCGCGCAACTACTGAGTCCAATCGACCCATTCACGGTGTGGCGATTTGGCCAACCGATCTCATCCATAACTTTCTCATGCTATCACAGCTGCATCCAAGTCGACCCACGATAATACAGTGAGCTCGACCGAGCTCACCCTTCGACTCCATTGAGCTTGCCAAAGAAACCCCATGCTACTGCCAACAACAACCGACCCATCCACAGTAAGGTGGTGATCGTCACCGAGTTCGCCCGTTTTCTTGCACTGCGCTACCGCTACCTAGTTAGTGAAAACCCATGGTATGGTAGTGACTGTCGGGCATAACCATTAGTGATTAAACCATGCTACCATGGGGGCCGACAAGCCACCCTGTGGTAGGGCGTTAATTGCCAGACAAACCGTAGGAGGTCTCACCGCAGTCACCACGGTCAAGGACTTAATTGCCCGTGATATGGTAGTGATCAACATGACAGGCCAAATGAAGCCAACCATAACCACTATGGTTAGGGATGAGATTGCAAGCGGTAAAGAGGTGACCGCTACCCTTCCACCATTGTACCACCAAGGTAAAGCGGTTGAGGCTAGAATAAAGCCAGGTGCAGTATGGCGGTAAACTACAGAAACACCAGATTTTTGCCAAGTCATAAAATAGTGGCTTCAAGCTAGAATTTGAGACACATTTTCTCAAAAAGCTCCCATTTGGCGAACACTTCCAGCTTCCCCATGACTTTGAAAAAATTAGTGTATGTCATAGGCCCCAAGGCCCATTGATCCTACACACCATATGAACTTGTTTGTGCTAACCAGCTTTGTCAAAGCATCTGCAACATTCTTCAAGGTGTCCACATTTTCCAGACCGACCTTGCCATCTTCAACCATATCCCTCACAAACTGATATTGCAAATTAATGTGCTTGGTCCTAGCATCAAAGGTTAGATTCTTTGCCAAACAAATGGTACTCTGAGTGTCACAGAAAATAGTGATTTGCTTAGCATTAAATCCTATGTCTAAACATAAACACCTCAGCCAAACAACTTCCTTATAGGCATGAGTTGCAGCCATGTACTCTGCCTCTATTATGGATAAAGCAACTACATCTTGTCCCTTGCTCATCCAGCTGATTGCTCCACCATTAAGCATGAAAGAGTATCCACTGATGGATTGCCTGCTATTAATGTCCCCTGCCGAACCTGAATCAACACACCCATGAATATTGAGAGTCCTCTGTGATGCAACCAAACTGCCATGGTAACACAGGATGTAGTTTGAAGTTCCCTTCAAATACCTGAACACTCTCTTCACAACATCCCAATGTGATCTTCCCGAATTTTCCATAAATCAGCTTAAAACTCCCACTACTTAGGAAATGTCTGGTCTTGTACAGACCATAACATACATCAAACTGCCAACAACACTTACAAAAGGAACACTGGTCATTTCCTCCATCTCAGTAGCATATTTTGGACAGTCTTCAATAGATAGCTTCGTTCCTTACATGATTGGAACAACTAGCTGCTTGCAATCATCCATGCTAAACCTCTCCAGAACTGTTTTCACATACTTACTTTGACTAACCCAAAGCTTTCTACTTGTTTTGTCCTTGGTTATCTCCATTATAAGAATGTACCTAGTTGCACCAAGATATTTCATTTCAAACTTTGTAGACAACTGAGATTTAAGATCATAAATTATAGACTTGCTATTCCCAATGAATAACATATCATCCATGTACAGGGTAATAACAAGCACACGATTATTCTCAGATTTATAATAAATGCAGTGATCAGATTTTGATCTTAGAAATCCAATTGACAACACAAACATGTCAAATTTCTAGTACCACATTCTAGGAGATTACTTTAAACCATAAAGAGATTTATTTAACTTACAGACCAGATTTGGTTTACCTCTTTCAACAAAATGCTCAGGCTATGACATGTAGATTTCTTCTTCCAACTCACCATGGAGAAACACTGTCTTCACATCCATTTATTGAATTTCAAAATCATACATAGCTACCAATGACAATAAAAGTCTGATGGATGTCAGCTTTGCTACAAGGGAAAAAATATCTCCATAATCAATTCCTTCAATTTGAGAAAATCCAATTGCAACCAACCTTGCATTATACTTCTCAACACTACCATCAAGGCCTATTTTATTTTTGAATATCCACTTACAAGCAACAGGCTTTCACCCTTTAGGCAATGGTACCAAATTCCAGGTTTCATTCTTTTTCAAAGAATCCATCTCTTCATTCATGGCTTTCAACCAAGAATTTGAATCAGCCATGTTGTTTGCTTCTTTCACATTCCTAGACTCATCAGTGCTGGTAATTAAAGCATAGACATAGTTTGAATTTAACAGTGAGAAACCATACCTTTCAGGTTGCCTTTTTTCTCGTGTAGATATTCTTACAGGATGAGGTTGTTCTTCATCATCAGAACTTCCAGAGCTACTTGAGCTCTCCTCGGTCTCAGGTACACCATACAAATCTTCCCTTTCTAGAGTCTGGGGAATTTCAACTGCATCCTTCTTCTTGTCACTCTGATATGTCTCAAGTTGTTGATCACTTGCTGAAGGTTTTAGCTGATGAAATATCATGCTTTTTTTGTATAAAACCTTCTCAGTAACAGGGTTTCAAAGCTTGTATACTTTCACACCAACTCCATAGCCAATGAGAATAAATTTGATAGCCTTGTTATCCAATTTAGATCTCTTTTCATTTGGCACATAAACATATGCCTCATAGCCAAACACATGGACATGCCTTAGAGAGGGATTCTTACCAGACCATGCTTCCAAAGGCATCTTATCAACAAGAGTAGAGCAAGGAGATAAATTTATTAGATAACATGTTGTAGCCACAACCTCAGCCCAAAAATTCTACTCCAGACCAACACCACTTAACATACTCCTTGCCTTTTCCATTAGTGTCTTGTTCAACCTTTCAGCAACTCCATTCTGTTGTGGAGTGTAAGGCATTGTCTTATGCCTTTTAATTCCATGATCAGTGCAATACCTTTCAAAATATGTAGAAAAAAATTCACTGCCATTGTCTGTCCTCAAACATTTAATTTTCCTTCCAGTCTGATTCTTTACCAAAGATTTAAATTCTTTAAACCGACTGAACACTTCTGATTTACTTTTAAGAAAGTATACAAATTCCCTTCTCGAACAATCATCAATAAAAGAAACATAATATATAGAATTTGATAACAAAGGAACATTAACTAGACCAAACACATCATAATGAACATAATCCGATATACCAGAATATTTATGAGGACTATAATAAAATGAAACATGGTGCTATTTTCCATAGATACAATGTTAGCAAAAATCAAACTCAAGATTACAATCATCAAGCCCTTTTACAAGATTTTTATTTTTCAAGGTTTTTAAACCTTTCTCACTTATGTGAGCAAGTCTATGATGCCATATCATAGTCTTCTCAGCTAGTAGTTTTACCTCCAAAGCATTTGCAGACAGAGAAGTGTCTGCATCTTTCTCTATAGGGATTGATTTGTTTGACTTTGCAGAGGCACTGTTACATTGAACAAGACATACATCCAACTTATATAGAGTGCTAGTACGAATACCCTTTTCCAGCACCATTGCACCTCTAGAAATTTTATATCCCTTACTTGAAAAAGAAACTTCTAAACCAGCATCATTTAACTTACTGGCAGAAAGAAGATTTTGAGCCAGACCTGGTATGTGAAGTACACCACCAATACCTTTAACTCTCCCGTCAGGAAACTAAATTCTGACTCTTCCTCTGCCAACTATCTCCAACGTTGAATCAATTTCCAAGTACACCTTTCCACCGTCATACTTCTCATATTTAGAAAACCGTAATCTATTGGACGTCATGTGAAAGGACGCACCTGAGTCAACCAGCTAGACATCATCTGATGCCTGAGTTGTCAAGGCTGCGACAATGAAGGCATCTGTATCACTTTGAGAAGATTCATTTTTAGAGACATTCTTCTTCTTCTTCTTCTTCTCTTTGTAGTCCTTCCAGATATCACCAAGTTGCCCACAGTTCTAGCATCTCACCTTAAAATTTTTACTAGGAGACTTTCATCTCCCTGCAGATTTGGACTTCAACTTCTTGTCTTTCTTCTTGCCTTTCTCCTTTGGTCTACCTCGAACAGCAAGAGCCTCTTTGGCCATCTCAGAAGGCTTCCTTCACATTTCTTCAGACAAGAGTGAAGCAACCATGTCATCCATCTTGAATGCAGTGGTTGTTCTTCCAATAGCCATCACCAAATGATCCCAACTATCAGGTAATGAACACAATAGGAGCATGCAACGATCCTCCTCCTCAATCTTTACACCTATAGATGCCAACTAAGTAACACTCATGTTAAACGAGTTCAGATGGTCTGGAACAAATGCACCTTTTTCTATTTTCAAGGAGTACAACTTCTTCCTCAAGAATAACTTATTTACCAGAGACTTTCCCTGATAAATATCACCAAGCTTATTCCATAATGAAGCTACAAACTATTCCTCATGGACGTTCAGGAGCACAGAATTGGCTAGACTCAGTCTTATCAGACCTCTTTCTTTTCTATCAGGAAGATTCCAAGCCTCTTGTGTCATACTTTGTGGCTTAGTTCCAGAAACTGCTAACTAGAGGTCTCTATCCACCAGCAAGTCTTCCATTTTGAGTTTTCGTAACTCAAAGCTGCTGCCATTAAACTTTTCAATATCTACTCTACCTAATGTACTCGCCATCTCAAATAGAAACAATTTTTGACAATGCAATACTCCCACTGAAACAATATTAGCACAAAAAACTATGCTTTCTCTCAAGGATAACACATCGGGCCAGGCTTTGATACCACTTGAAGGGAAAATAGGGTGGATCTAAAGACCCAATAATGCAGAATACATTCCATTAACACTAATACAATAGGGGAGAGGAGCATTAACAGGTTCAAATAGTTTCTAAAAACGACATGAGATGAATACAACCAATAAAATAGATAACAAAAAATAGCATTCACAAATTGACACAAGATATACGTGGGAAAACCTTTTTAGGTAAAAAACCCACCACACAAAGTCAAGACAATTGTATTCCAATAATAAAACAATTACATACAATGTACAGTTTTCTCTGATCATTTTACACCAAAAAACTTTAGTTATTTCTCAATGTTACAATGTTCTAATATACAGTTTGAAGTTATATTTTCATTGTTGTACTCGACTTTCTAAGTCATACGTTGCAATCAATCTTATCAATAAGGGGCCGACCATCAGGTTCATGAATCTCTCATCCAATCATGTAATCGATCTACCCATGTTGATCTCCCTGCATTGAGTCACCTGGGCGTTAATGCCATCACCCAAATCAGGTCCTGATCGCCAACCTAAGTCAGCTTGCTATTATTGTTGTTGCCACAAATTCCATTGGCCAACCAAATTGTAGTCAAACTACCACATGTCCATATTGCATTCGCTGACACTCTTTGACTCCGAGTCCAACCCAGTCAAAACCTGGTCTAAGCCCATCTAACCCATTCAAGTCTCTAGCGCTCTATCATCGAGCTTAGATGACCCACCCGCGGTAAAGCAATGAGCTCTACCAAGCTCCCTCAAGCTTCCTTGTGCAATCGCCGAGTCCAATCTACCCATTCGTGGTGTGGCGGTTTGGCCAACCGAGCTCGTCCATAACTTGCCCATGCTATCATAGCCGCATCAAAGTCGACCCATGGTAATGTGGTGAGATCAACCGAGCTCACCCTTCGACTCCACCGAGCTCGCCGAAGAAACCCCGCACTACCGCCGACACCAATTGACCCATCCGTGGTAAGGTAGTGACCGTCATCGAGCTCGCCCCTTTTCCTGCACTGCGCTATCACTGCCTGGTTAGTGAAGACCCATGGTATGGTGGTGACCGTCATGCATAACCATTAGCGGTTAAACTGCGCTACTGTGGTGGCCGACAGGCCACCCCACGGTAGGGTGGTAATCGCCAGATGAACTGTAGGTTTTCTCACCATGGTCACTGCAGTCAAGGACTTAACCACCTATGTTATGGCGGTGAATGACAGGACAGGCCAAATGAATCCAACCGTAGCCACCGCGATTAGGGATGAGATTGTGAGTGGTAAAGAGGTGACTACTACCCTTCCACCATGGTACCTCTAGGGTAAGAAAATATCGCTGTGGTAAAGCAGTTGAGGCTGGAATAAAGCTAGGCATGATACGACAGTAAATGGCAGAAACACCATATTTTCACCAAGTCATGAAAATAGGGGCTTCAAGTTGGAAGTTGAGACACATTTTCTCAACAGATATGGGTTGCTTTCTTGAGAGAAAAACATGAAGCATTATAAAAGTTAAAAATTTTAAAGCTATGGCAGAGAATGAGACAGGTCAAAAGATCAGATGTCTAAGGTCAAACAGAGGTGGTGAATTTACTTCATGGGAATTCAGTTCTTTTTGTGAAGACCATGGAATTCAAAGACAACTATCTGCTCCCTGAACCCTTCAATAGAATGAAGTTGTTGAAAGAAAGAACATAACCATTCTAGACACTACTAGAACCATGATGTTGGAAGAAAATGTTCCTCATTTCTATTGGAGAGAAGTTGTAAGTATTGTTGTGTATACTATTAATAGGGTGAATGTTAATAGTAATTTTGGTAAGACACCTTTTGAGCTATGGTTTGGTTATAAGCCTACTATCAAATACTTCAAAAAAATTGGAAGAAAATGCTACATCAAGAGAGATGATAATATAGGAAAGTTTGATTCTAGAAGTGATGAAGGAGTCTTCCTAGGATACTCTACTAAAATCAAAGCTTATTGGTGCTTCAATAAAAGGTTGAAGAAAGTGGTTGAAAGTGCAAATGTTAAGGTTGATGAAGATATTGGTAAATCATCCAGAGTCAGTGATTATGATTCAGATGATCAACATGATGATGCTGACAATGATGCTCAGATATAGAATCGACTTCAGATTGTTCTAGTGAATCAAGGAAATCAAGAAGCAGAAGCAAGCAAAAGTGCAAAAGAAAGATCACAAGATCAAGAGCTAACAAAAAAATTCAAAACTCCTAAGTATGTGAGAGGAAATCATTTTGATAGTTAGATCATAGGAGACAAAACCAAAGGTGTGCAAACTAGAAGAAGAATTCTAGAAGAATATTGTCTAATTTCTAAAGCTGAACCTAGAAATATAAGTGAAGCATGCAAGGATGAACATTGGATCGAAGCCATGAAAGAAGAACTATTGTAGATACAAAAGAATAATACATGGGATCTTGTTCCCAGACCTCAGAACAAAAATGTGATTGGAACCAAGTGGGTGTTCTGGAATAAGCTGAATGAACAATGTGATGTGGTTAGAAACAAAGCAAGATTGGTTTGCAAAGGTTACTCATAGATGCAATGTATTGAATTTGAAAAAAAACTTTCTCTTGTTGCTAGAATTGAGGCTGTTAGAATATTTATTTCTTATGCTACTTTCAAGAACTACAAAGTTTATCAGATGGATGTGAAGTCAACATTTCTGAATGGTAAACTAGAAGAAGAAGTTTATATTGAACAACCAGATGGATTTTAGTTGACTGATGAAAAGGACATGGTATGTCAATTGAAAAAATCTCTTTATGGACTAAAGAAAGCCCCTAGAGCTTGGTATGCTAGATTGGACAAATACTTGTTGAAACTTGGATTCAATAAAGGTACTGTTGATAGCAATTTTATTTCAAATTGGATCAAAGCAAAGAATTGATCATTGAAGTCTTTGTTGATGATATTATCTTTGAAGGTGATGATGATTTGTGTATGAAGTTTTCTGATGAAATGAAAAGTGAATTTGAAATGTCAATGATAGGAGAGATAAAATTATTTTTGGGATTAAAAATTACTCAGTTAGATGAAGGAATCTTTGTATCTCAGTCTAAGTATGTGAAAGAATTATTGAAAAGGTTTGGCATGGAAGATTCAAAACCATTTGGTACACCTATGGTGATCAGATGAAAACTTACATAGAAAGATGATACTCCCAAAACAAATCAAAAAAGATACAAATCAATGACTGGTAGACTACTCTACTTGACTCAGATTAGGCCAGATATAATGAATGTTGTGTGCATGGTTGCTAGATTTCAAGCTGATCCTAAAGAGTCCCATGTGATTGTTGTGAAAAGAATATTCAGATATCCGAAAGGGATAGTTGATCTTGGTCTTTGGTATCCTAAGATGATGATCTTACTATAACTGCTTTTATTGATGTTCATAGGTTAGAGGATGTATATGAAATGAAGATTACCATTGTTGGTGCATTCTTCTTAGGTAAGAAGCTAGTATCTTGGTTAAGCAAAAAGAAAAACTCAATTTCATTATCTACTGTTGAGGCAAAGTACATTGTTCCTGCAAACAGTTGTACCCAAGTATTATGGATGAAAAAAATGTTGAGAGATGTTAGAATTGAGTATGAAGAACCCATTGCTATATTTTGTGACAATTCAAGCACCATTAACATTTCTAAGAATCCAGTATTGCATTCAAAGAAAAATCATATATCCATCAAGTATCACTTCTTGAGAGACAAAGTGACAAAGAAGTCAAATTGGAGTACATACCTACCAAAGAGAAAATTGCAGATATCTTTACAGAGCCATTGCCTAAGGATACTTTTGAGTACCTTAGAGGCAAGTTAGGGGTAATTTCCCTTCCTAATCAGAACTAAGATGCAGGTATTTGCATCAGTCTGTGAATTCATTGCTATATCATATTCTAGATTGATGTTGTGGTGACTTCTACTTAGGGGGAGTAGTTAGATGTTTTCAAAATTGAAATCAGAGCATATGTACCTTTTCCATTGATGTCAAAGGGGGAGAGAAGCAATGTGAAAAAAATGGGAAAGAAGAGCAATGAAGGAAACAAGAAAAGTGCACAATCTCAGGGGGAGATTGTTGAAGAAGAGTTAGTTGGATTGATGGTATTATTTTTCACATCATGTGTTGCCATCAATGCCAAATGGGGAGATTATTGGATGTTGTGGTTGTGTTGCTGATATATTTTTGGCACTAATGTCAACACTATTAGCATTTTAATTTTCTTAAGGTTGTATATGTCAAGGAGATTGAGAAAATTGTAAACAATATAGTACATGTAGCCAGTGGAGATGAGAAGGTTAGAATGTTGGAAAGGTTTGTGTGTTGAAGATCTGAAGGTGCACTTCAAAGGGTTTGTTGTTGAACCTTTCTAGTATGTTGTATGAAATTTTTAGAGGTCCGCATGATTTTTTTTGGAAGTTCTGAAGATCTGTGTGCGTACAGTTATTCAATTTTTTTACATGGTGTTCTTAGTCAAAGTGGATGAAATTGTGGTAATATCATGTGTTGCACATGTACCTATGACGTTCATGGATGAGTCTAGATCGTACTCTATCCTTGTTGTACGTTTGCAGTGATTGGAGTGTTTGTGATCGAAGATTTTTCCGATATGTGCCAGAGTGTTCATGGTCTTGGCCGACATTGTGATGCTAGCATGTTGTGGATCCATGAGGATTAATATTTAATTGTTTGGCATGTTTTGATATGTTTGTTTGGGTCCTCAGTATGTTGTGACTGACTTGTGTTCGTACGCATTGAAATTTATTCATTTATCAAGGCTGATAGTTGTAATTTATTCTTTATTTGTGGCCAACTAAATAGTGGATGTAAATAAATGTAGCGGATATATATACAAAAAAGAATTCATCATTTATGACAAGTGCTCAAGTGTACAAGTGATGTACAAGTGCAAATAAAGGTTAGATAATTCAGAGAAGAGTGTGGAAGAGTTTGAAGAAGTTTTTTGTGCCTAACTATAACTATAATTAGGCTTTTGCAGAAGCTATTTTCTCAATTGAAATTCATCAGATGGATTTAATTTGATTACTGTATGTAAGGTAGTGAGACTCCCCTTTGAGCAGTGTGCTCTAGGCAATGTGCTTGAATGCAAGTGCATTCTCTTTTTATTCGTCATTATACTTCTAACAGGGTATAATATTGTGGACTGACATCCACCATGGTTTTTCCCCTAACAGGGTTTCCACATATAAAATCTTGGTGTTCATGTGTCTCTGATGTATTGTTTTGATGCTTGCACTTTTAATTATTAGATTTGTGATATAAGGATTAGTTAATGTTGTATAAGTTTGATTTTGGTTACAAATGATTCACCCCCCCCCTCTCATTTGTCTATCCTTTTTTTTCCAACATTTGTGCCCTCATCCGGTATAGACGATTCCTTTAGGACCTAGACCTAGCATGGTCTTAGGGGGAGATTTATCATAAAATTTCTTGAAGCCCCTTAAAACATGGCATATCAGATGTTGGCACTAGGATATGTTGCAAGGAATGGATGGACAGAGGTGATGTAAAAGAAACCAGAAGAAAAAGTGTAAGCATCTTCTTTTGCAAAGTGAATTAGGGTTTCTTAGTGCAACGGAAGGAAGTTTTGTCAACTTTTTGCAATTAATGTGAATTAGGGAAAAATGATGGTGTATAAAGCAATTTTTTGCAAGATATTTTGATCACCTAAGAGTTTGAATAATTTGAACACCATCTTGGAACTATCTTGGAGCATTTATGAACCAATTTGGAGCATCTCTAAGAGATCTTTGTGAAATTTTTGAGAACAAGCGACAAAAGTTTCTCTCACAGCCACAAAGGGAGGTAAAAGAAGAAATTCTTGTTGAATTTTAAAAACTTAAGTGCTATGACTGAATCTTTTAACATAGGATCAATTCAAAATATCCCGCTGAGGCTAAAGGGACTCAATCTGGATGAATTTGATCATCAAAAGATAAAGAAAATGGATTTAGGGTTAGAGTTGAGCGACTTACAAAACATAAAAACCCTAGGTTTGGATTTGTGGGGAGAATTCCCTTGGGTTATTGAAAAAGAATTCATCTTGTTCCTTTTGAGTAAATTTTAAGGATGATAGCATTGTGTTGGATAAATCCTATCCCTTTACAAAGGAAGTGATCAAGGAAGTCACCAGGTTATGTAGCATTAGAGACCTTCTCGGAAAGAAGACCATAAAATATAAGTAGAGGAGCTAATGAGAGTTGAAAAAGACCCTTGAGCATTGTTGACTGATACTATTATTGATCCCTCCTTTAGGTATGTTGTGTATGGCATTTCCTATAGAATTTATTTCAGAAATCAACATGGCTCTACTTCAGCTATTGTCATCTATCTAATGCATAAAATGATAAAGGTGAACAAGTAGTTTGATTTGCGTGGATTAATTGTTGAAAATATTACCAAAAATGTATGAATGTCATTGGTAGAAGGATAAGCTTTCCATTTTCAATCCTTACTCACATGTCTAGTACTCTATTTTTTGACTTATTACTAGGAAAGGAAGGTGTTAATCAAGAATCTAAGATTCCCATTGGAAAACAAATATACAAATACTTGGAAGGCTTGGAAGATAAATTAAGTGCTTGTAAGACCTTTTTCTTATCTTTGCAGAAAGATATGTACTCCGGTATGCTTATGTCTAGTCGATTTGAGGAGGGTTCATCCTCTCAAACAAAATAATTGGAAGTTGTCATTAGTGATTCCCCTCTAGAATCTAAGAAGAGAAAATTTATCACTAAACACATCATTATAATTTTGGAAGAGAAGGAAACTGAAGAATTATCTTAGCCTAGATCTAAATCTTTTGATCGAGGTGACATTTGGTCAATGTTAGTTAAAGGCAAGATGAAGAAAATTGGTGAGTTATAGAATACAACCTCTTTGATAGAAAGAATCGAGATTGATGATGCCCTAGTTGAGTATTTACTTAGAAAAGGTATTGATGTATCAATTGTCTTTGACTCCTTTCCAAAAAATCTAGTTGAAGTAGTTGAAGAAACAATGTTTCTTGAAGGTCCGGAAGGACACAAGTTGTAATCCATGCATCAAACATATATCTGATATCTACAAGTATTATCTTCGGTGTGGTTGAAAATTTCAGAAGTAGGATTGAAGCAATTGAATCTAAGGTAAATAGTATTAGAAAGAACTTTGATATCTTTGAAGAAAAGAAGGGAAACAAAAACTGGGAGTTGGTAAATTGCAAGTAGAGCTAATCATTGTGTAGAGACAAAGAGATGATGTGGTTAAAACCTTCTAGATTGTTAAGGAGATTTTTTAGGTTTGGTTAGACCATCTTTCCAGAATACTTACTAATGCAAAATATTGTGAAAGTCAGTGCTCATCTATAGATTGGTCATCTTCTTTCACATTTTTGGCTTTACTAGAAAGCATATGCACGATAATGGATTCTATTATATTTTCCTAGAAGAATTTATATCCAGTTATTAAAGAAAGATACAAGAAGGTGTTTCAGGTGAAGAGTGTTAGTTTTACTTGAATCTTGAATGCTCAAATTTCTACTCTTTTTTTTTTGTTTTGGTGACAAAAGGAGGAGAGAAAAGAAAGAGAAAAAGGGAAACTAAACAAGGAGAGAAGAAAAATTGAACTAATAATCAAAGAAAGATTTTTGAAAGGTTGCATGTTTGAAATATTTTGAAGATTTAAAATTTTGAATGTTTGGAAGCTTTTGGAAGAGTTGGAATTTTTGCAATTTTGAATGTGACCATGTTCACATCATTTTTAGTTTTGGTCACCCTTTGTTGGGAAAATATGCCTCAACATGCTGGCTTGAACCTTCTGTCAAAGACTTGGAGTCCTGATTTTGGCCTTTACCACTGTACCATTGGGATTCTTTCTTTGAGGCATGGTATGGTGGTTTACCACTTTAGCGCGGGCCTTTATCAAACCGACCGCGGTGGCACGGTGATAGTGTGGGGTCCCTTTCCTAGTGGCATAGTTGGCTGTATTGTGGTGGTGCGGTGACAAAGTAGTGACTTACCTCCTTACTGCAAAGGTTGTTTGATGGTGGCACGGTAGCTAGGTTGGTGATGAGCTAGCGGGGGGATGAATTACCTCCATACTACAGCAATGGCTTATTGGTGGTGTTGTGGCATGGTGGTAGTGGTGGTTGGTGGTGGTTAAGCGAAGACCACTTCCCACTCCACCGCGATGGCCTTTTGGCCATGTTGCAATGGAGTAGTATGCCATTAGCGATCTGTGCAAGTGGTTACCTCCCTACCATAGATGTATGGCAAGGTCCATTGGGGAGGTGGTGACTCGATGGTTAGCATTGGTAGTTACCGCCACACCATAGGTGACAGTCACCTGGTCAGTAGTAGCGCGGTAAGAGACACATGTCTCTTATTTGAGCGGTTTGACTCTGAGCTAGAAGAGATGCATGAATAGGAGGGTGATGCATGGCAAGTTATGATTGGCCGAAGACCAAAATGGTTAAGGCAGTAAATGTAGACTGTGTTCAGTTGGTAATAGGATCGGATCTGGGCAATGAAATAAATGCCTGGGCGGCCCGATATGACTGTGCAGGATTAGTTTGGTCAGAGGATCAAATTGTCTAGTTGGGGGATCGAAACATCTTTATGACTAGCAATTGGCTGGTTTTATCGAACATATGATTGACTGCATAAGTTAGTTATTGTTATATAAGTCGCACGAACAATAAGACTAATATGGGGAGAAATAATTTGGTGTGTAATCCTGTGTGAAAGCATAGATCGGCCTGAGAGTGTTCGAACAATTTCACTTATTGCTTTGTAACCATGAACACTCTGTCTCTTAGGTCAAAAAATATGTAATCCTGTGTTGGCCTAGAGGCTGTGCTGGCTGTATGGCTGGCTGAGAGAGTCAACTGTCTTGGTGAGATGAATCTGCACTGTGTGTTGTGAGGGTGCTAGAACAGTGGGAAGATTTTGATATGTTGTTGCTTGCATTCTCCAGATGAAGCAAGATGTGACTCCTATAAAAGCTATGAGCCTAAGATTGTATTTCAACTATCTTCTATTTCTGAATAATACAATGGCTCTATCTTTTGGAGTGTGGGGTTTTTTACTTGAAAAGGTTTTCCCCACGTAAATCTGTGTGTTGCATTTTTTTGTATGTTTTCATGGTGTTAAATGTGTTACTTGGTTGCATGTTATTTTATCAGAAGTATTAATGGGGGAACAACTTTGCTTGTTTATGCTTTATGGCATGGTAGTGAGTTCTTTTGAGGTGATTTGAAGAATTGAAAATCACTAAAGTACTATTGTTCTTAGATATTTGTTATAAGATTCCCATTCTTTATCCCCAACAAGTGGTATTAGAGCTAGTTAAAAGAGATTAAGGCTTGTTCATGATACCAACAAGTGGTATCAAAGCCTTCTTTTGGAAACTGAGGTTCTGGATATTTCTCCTATGAAGATCTCTTAGCATGGCGAGCTTGAGGAAATCTAGAGGAATCTGTTGATGATTGATCCTTTCGATGAGTAGAAGTTCCTGCTATCTTTTTGATTCAACACGCAACATGAAAGACATTGACACTGGAGATATTGGAGGTTATCATATTGTGACGATGTGGTCTAAGGCTCCTGGTTGGCAAAAAATGATCTTGATGCAAGGGGTGTGAGGTATGGTTTTGGTTGTGTTGCAGCAGAGCATGGTTCATACTGGGTGTCTATGTGAGAGGTTCCCTAGCGGTATGGAGTTGCTTGGGTTGTTTCTCATCCATGGAGTATTGTGCTTGTGCAGGGTATTCTGACTTAGCACTAAAGGTGTTTTCTCTGTTGCCCTAATTGCATAAAGGCTATGAAGTTCATCTGGGTGGCCTGTAACTTTTGAATAGCCTGGCTCTCTTGTATGCTTCTGCATGCTTATGGTTTTGGATTTGGTCTGGAATGGGCCTATTGTTCCTATTTGCCTATACCTTGTACTCGCATGTTTTAGATTCATGTCTTTGGTTCTAAAGGATTTTTTTATAGATTTTCCTAAAAAGTCTATAATGCATGGGTATGTGTAGGATCATCATGGAAAAAATAGGCCCCTAAATGGCAATGAAAATTCAGAAAATTAGAGTTGGGAAACTTGACATAAAAATTTGAATAAGTTATCTATATTATTTCAAAAATATGTAATAATAGAATCTGTGGAAAATTGAATGTAGTTTCTAAATACTAGGTTAATTTTTGTAAACAAAAATCTATTTGGTGAAAATTTGAAATTTCAATGTAGTAGTACTAAAATTTCAGGGAAAAAATAAGAAGTAGGTGTCTGTTTGACCACCCTAACCATAATAAAATGATAATATTTTTTTATAAGATTTAATATATAAGTAGAGGCCTCATGCCCAGATGTGATGCATATTTTTTTGTAATTTTTTTTCAAATAAATAATAATTATGAATTTTTTATTACAACTTTTAAAAAATATAAAAACTTGTATGTCTAACCACCTTAACTTGGTCAAAACTTCACGATTTTTTATTTATTTTTAATCCTATAGTATGCCAAGCATAGAATGTGACGCATGTTTTGGATTCAAAAAATTTGATACCGTTTGAAAGCTATATATGTTTTTCAATTAGACTATCAATTAGGACTTTAGTCGTAATTCTAATAAAAAATAAATAATAATTATTTATTAGATTCTAAGTAAAATATAATTTATATTGGTAGAAATCTAAGAAGGTCCTTTACAAACCCTTTTCATTTCATCAATTTTGGGTAAAATAAAAGTCGTTAGCTCCACATGGGCAAAGTCTGGAAAAGCAAGGTAAGTTGGTAAACACGTTTTACATGTTGAATTTTTAGGATTAGCCAGTCTGAACCAAATCCCGAGCCAAATACCAAGCCCAATCCCTAGGAATTAAATTTTGTGTTAGCATATTAGATATCCGATTCAAATTGGATATCCGATTTGAATTCGATATATGATATGTTTTAGCTATGAGTTTTAAAAAAATTATACAATCTTTAATATATGATTTAAAAATTTAATGAAGTTTATTATTTAATATATATAATATACAATAAAGTTTATAATTTAATATATATAATATCCAATAAATTTTATAATAAAATATATTTAAGATATAATTTATGATAATCTCTTACCGAACTATGTATTTAATATATAATATATTATTAAATGTATAATATTTAAATATTATTTCAATATTTTAGTTAATCTATAAATATTTAAATATATATATTACCAATATATAAAATATTTAAATATTATCTCTTTCCCTCTCTCTTTCCACCTCTATCTCTCTCAAGTCTCTCTCTCTCTCTCTCTCTCTCTCTCTCTCTCTCTCTCTCTCTCTCCCCCTCTCTCCCTCTCTCTCCCTCTCTCTCTCCTTCTTCCCTTCTTCCCATATCCCTTCCCCCTCCTAATTCTCTCCCCCTCTCTCTCCCCT
>CM021104.1:543505708-543578848 GCA_007115665.2 Sequoiadendron giganteum | reverse complement strand
CCTCTCTCCCTCTCCCTCTCTCCCTCACTCTCCCTCTCACTCTCTCCCTCTCCCTCCCTCTCTCCCTCGCACTCTCCCTCCCTCCTTTCCACTCTCCTCCCTCTCTCCCACTCTCTACCATCAATAATTCAGGATATGTAAGGAATCTTTTCTGATTTGCACTATTATATCAGTTGTTGATTTTTTTGAAAACTACACATTGCGACCACAAAATGAGGTACAATCTCAGTATTACAATTCCATTCAGATTGCTATTTTTTTCCACATAACATTTAGACATGCACCTAATAGTACAAAGGAGGATTGAAAGATAATCAAAGAGTATCATTTTTATATGAGTGATGATAGATCTCACTCATCCGAGTATGTCCAACATTGTTTTGAGAATTTTTTTGAGTTCTTGCAGGAGCATAATATAGCACTGGGCCAACATCTCATTTGGTCAGATAACTGCACAATTCAATTCAAGAATATTTGTATGTTTTATTGGTTGAGTAGAATGCATGTAGAAAGAGGTGTACCTAATATTTGGATTTTTTTGAAGCTGAGCATGGGAAAGGGGAGCATGATGGAGTAGGTGCATGTGTAAAGATAGCTCTAGTTAAGGAGCAATTGAAGATTTTAGGAGCAAAATTTAGTGATGCACATTCTATTGTTGATTGGTGTAGTTCAGCATTTTCACAAGGAGGGACACTTGATTCAACAGTGCACATATTTTTTTGGTTGGTTGAGGAGGGTACAGTGGAAGGCAAATTGGATTTTCATACAATTAAAGATTATTCAAAGATGCATTCATTTTCAAGCTCAGATGCAAGCACATGGACCATTTGGACACGATATGTGGCTTGTTTTTTTCAGAGATGTATTCAGTGCGATTGGGATCAATGCGAGTCAAGTGAGTGGGTAGATAGATGGGTTCCATAGTATCTAACTCCTTTATCTCAAACTATATCCATGACAAATTAGACAATGGAAATTTCACTTGATTACGACCAAATTTCAGATCTACACATCCAAGACATTTTTTTGCAGTTGTTGCACCGCAGGGGAATGAAGAGAGATTAGAATATTGGCTGGCTCGATGTGTGCGGGTAAAGCACAAGCTAACACAATCGATGGAAGATGATGATGGGTTTGTGTATCCTACAAGTTCAGTTGTGGTTGTAGGAACTTGGTTGCGAACATACATGATTAGAAAGAATGGTATACCTACATTTGAAGACTACGAGAAACACAAAACCATTCTCATGTATTCACACCTTGTTATAGAAACAAATGTTAAGTTGTTGAAGCATCATGCCAAACCAAAGACAAAAAAACTATGGAAACTTAGTAATGTTGATCATGAAGCAATATTGGATACTCTTAAGCAAAGAGATGACCCTTCAGACACACTTGAATAACATATTCAAGAATGGAAGGTACAATGCTTAAGCATCCTTTTTGTTGTGAAAATATAGATTTATCATTTAACAAATTTTGTGATATTCGTGGCACGATTGATAATGGACCTGCTACAACAATAGCCAGGTCTGATCCTTTCAAAGAGGTATGTGACAGATTACAATAATATAGATAGGTTATTCAAAGCTTCTTTTATAGTTTGCATTACCAATTCATCATCATTCAGGTTGTTTAGATTAATCTAGATTTGTTAGTCTAAGCATATTTTTTGTTGTGATAATATAGATTTATCATTTGAAAATTTTTGTGATATTCCTGGCACAATTGATCATGGACCTGCTGTAACAATAGGCAGCTCTGAACCTTTCAGAGAGGTATGTGAAAAATTATAATAATATAGATTGGTTATTCTAAGCATATTTTCTATTGTATGTAGTTTAATTGCTACCTTGATGGTTTGTATAGGTGTTTTTCACTCCAAAATTCCAACATACTACTCTTGTGGAAGACTGTACCCTAAATGCCTCAAAGAGGCAAATTTTGAAATGTGAAACAATGTAAAAAGGTCATAATTGTGTATAGGCATAATCTATATCCAGTGATGTTTTTGAAATACGGGTCAAATGTCTGGCATTGTATAAAGGGTATGTTTAAAATGTAAAAAGGTTTTTGTACTTAATCGAGCTATGATCGAAGGTTTTCTTCCTGGTTCTTTCCTGTCGGTATGCTCGTTTGAACCAGATTTTGTAATATATCCTATTTATATATAACAAATTACAATGACTTGCCATTTTTTTGAAAAAAAAAAATGTAAAAAGTTCATGTGAATTTCATTTCCCATGTAATTGATTCAAGTTGATTGGGTAAGAGTTTTCTTATGCAAGAGCTAGGACTTGTAGAATCTTGATCCAACCTTAAATCTTTCTACGCCCACATTTCATTGACATTAGCACTTTGGACTCTTATGGGAAATCATCGGTCTAATGCAGCTCGAAGTGATTCGACGTATTTGGGTGCAAAAGAGGACCATACCTAGCATAAACATACCCATCTAGATGTGTTGGAATAGTCGGTTTGGTTGTATGATTTTGAGTATGAAAGTTGCACCACTTTGCAACTTTACACTACTTGCATCTGACAACATTTCCCTCAACTGAAAACTCATCACCATGGGAAAACACCTTTGAGATAGAAAAAACTGAGAGAGGTTATTGTAGATGGTCCCAAAACAATACCATATCACTAGATGAAGATTCTATAAGCATCAAATTTTCCAAGGAATAGTCCATCAAAGATTGTTGTCTTTTAGCACTTTGGACTCTTAAGGGAAATTGTCGGTCCAATGCAGCTCAGAGTGATTCAACATATTTGGGTGCAAAAGAGGACCATACCTAGCATAAACATACCCATCTAGATGTGTTAGAATATTCCATTCGGTCGTAAAAGTTTGAGTATGAAATTTGCACCACTTTGCAACTTTACACCATTTGCATTTGACAACTTTTCCCTCAACCGAAAACTCATCACCACAGGAAAACACCTTCGAGATAGCAAAAATTGAGAGAGGTTATTATAGGTGGTCCCAAAATGATCCCATATCACCATATGAAGAGTCTATAAGCATCATGGTTTCTGAGGAATAGTCTGTCAAAGATTTTTTCCTTTTAGCACTTTGGACTCTTAAGGGAAATCATCGGTGTATTTGGGTGCAAAATAGGACCATACCTAGCGTAAACGTACCCATTCAAATGTTTTAGAACATTCCATTTAGTCATTTGAGTTCGAGTATGAAAGTTGCACCACTTTGCAACTTTACACTACTTGCATCTGGCAACTTTTCCCTCAATTGAAAACTCATCACCACGGGAAAACACCTTCGAGATAGAAAAAACTGAGAGAGGTTATAGTAGATGGTCCCAACACAATCCCATATCATCAAATGAAGAGTCTTTAAACATCACGGTTTCCGAGGAATAGTCTGTCAAAGATTGCTACCTTTTAGCACTTTGGACTCTTAAGGGAAATCGTCGGTCCAATGCAGCTCAGAGTGATTTGGCATATTTGGCTGCAAAATAGGACAATTCCTAGCGTAAACGTACCCATCCGGATGTGTTGGAATAGTTTGTTTGGTTCGATGAGTTCAAGTATGAAAGTTGCACCACTTTGCAACTTTACACTACTTGCATCTGGCAACTTTTCCCTCGATTGAAAATGCATCATCATGGGAAAAACCTTCGAGATAGAAAAAATTGACAAAGGTTATTGTAGATGGTCCCAATATGATCCCATATCATTAAACAAATAGTCTGTAAGAATCACGGTTTCCAAGGAATAGTCCGTCAAAGATTGTTGCCTTTTAGCACTTTGGACGCTTAAGGGAAATCATCGATCTAATGCAGTTTAGAGTGATTCGGCGTATTTGGGTGCAAAAGAGGACTATACCTATCGTAAATGTATCCATACGAATGAGTTGGAATAGTCTGTTTGGTCGTACGAGTTCGAGAATGAAAGTTGCACCACTTTGCATCTTTACACCTCTGTAGAGATTTAGGGATGTCCTCTTCAGATCACTCTATTTTGAATAGGTTTGCAGAGCTACCAATGTTAAATCCAAGTTGAATGAATTCGAGAAAATCCAAGTTGACTAACTTCGATAAAAGTTGATTCCTTGAATGTAAGACTCCCAAGAAGGAAGACCATTAAGAGCTAGCATGGTCAAATCTTTGTCATCAACAATATGACCAATGATGAAGTAGGTGATGACAAATTCTCCTTCCGCCATCCTAACATGATGAAGTTTTTACTTCAAGGGTAGAGCATGACTTGTGTTTTGATCTCATACATCTCCTCCAAAGCCTTAAGAATTTCTCTCACTGTCTTCAACTTAGAGATGATAGGAACAATATGGTCCTTCACGGAATGAACTAACATATTCTTCGCCTTGATATATTTCTTCCTCCATTGGAGTTTCTCTTCCTCATCCATAGGTTTAGAAAATTTTCTCTCCACACACAACCAATTCGTTTTCCTCCAAAGTGAGCATAATTCTGAATCTCCATGAAGTGAAGTCTGATGCTCCTTCGAGTCTATCCTCAATTTTAAGAGCATTCACCATCTTGTCTAAGATAGAGATAGACCAAAAAAAAAAGGGAATAGAGGTATCACTGCAATAACTGGTCCCAACATGATCTTTTTCAAACCTGCTCTGATACCATGTTAGTGTTTTAATGATCAAATAATACAACTGAAAGCACTCAAAAAATTCAACACATAAGACAATAAACACAGCAAGAAATTTTCTTACAACTCAAGTCCAACTCATGGCTGAATTTGATACAATGAATAATAGCACCTCTCCTAGATGCAAAGATACAATCGAATATCCTTCTCCTTGAAATCGGCCTGCTGCTACAAGATGAAGCACTACTGCTCAAGTGTGAACTTTTTCTTGGAATGTGAATTATGCTGAATGAACTTGATTGAGGAAATGAACAAACATCACCTTGTATTTATACAAAATAAGGTGACTCATCAAAGAGGTCTGCCTCTCTTCAAAATAATAAATTACAAAATAATATCAAGGAAGGTCGGCCTCATCCATTTAAATCAAATGAGTATAAATTAAATAGCCATAGGCTATCATTTAATTTATTAATACTTAATGTGATCACTATCATGTATGAAAAATGTTGTAGCATAGACAAGGAAGTGAACTATTTGAAAAAAACTTTAAAGAAATGTGGTCTCATAGAATTCAATGACAAACACATGCAATTGACAACTACTCATAGTTTTTAGTTATACTATGTGAAGTAATTATTGGAGTTTGAAAGATGTGTAATGTAATATAATCGGCGATATAAATATAAACTACATAATATAACCATTCTTTTTTATGCTATTGTACATTGATATTTAACCATTGCTCAAGATGAAATTTTCAAAGAGTTTAATCATGCACATGAGGAACAAATTAAATTTCAATTGTCAACTTCTATATATCAAATTATCAAATAATCAAGTGTATGTCCATATACAAAAATGGCATCGACACCAACTCAAACAAAGTTTTACAAAATGTGGCATATGCCATCTCAATATGTATTCAAAATTTACATGCCAAAATTTCTATCTCATCCTAAACTACTGGTGGATCATCAAAATGGAGCCTCTTTGAAACACTCGTTGGCTCTGAAGGTAGTTGCACAAGAAAAATTCAAACCACAATTGAGATTAGTTATACTATATATTTTAAAATCGAATAATTAACATCAAAATCAATATACATTGAATTTTAATTGAACTCTAAAATTGAAATCTTGATTACGTGAAATATACGTCTCTTCAAAGGGTCAGGAGTCCTAGAATATACCAAACCAACATTTGAAATTCCAATCTATATATGTGAACAAAAACATAAAATTGATCCAAGTTAGCATACGATTATTGGTAATAGGAACATATTTACCAAACACAAAATAAAATAAACACATACCTCTTTAGGTTGATCTTTTTCTTTATCTCCTTGAGGTGTTTCAAGACCTACTCCTTGAGGTGTTCCAATACCCACTCCTTTGGGTGGTGTGTCCTTTGTCAACAAATCTGTATAGCTCATAATTTCCTATACATAAAATTGACAAGTACATATGAAACTACCAATCTATGTCGATGTATGTATAATCAATATAAGATCTTAAAATCTTAATTCAATCCAATTTGAGTTCAATTACCTTCCCCTTACCTAAATTTTCACCTCCATATTCTGGACGAGGTTGCACCTCACTCACACTAGGTATTTCCTACAAGAGGAAAATAAGATAAGCATATAAGTTATTATATAATTTCATTAATGAAAATTCAAATGACAAGCAAGTATATAATATAAAATATAAACGAGTGAGTGCGAAAATATATACTATGTGTGTGTCCAAGCCCAATGAAATTTCCCTAAAGGTGCTATCAGTCACCCGTGTGAGCTCCTCCTGAGACATCAACTGTTAAATAGACCATGTAAATAAATATTAGTACTTGATACTATCTCTTATTAATATTAATTTAAAAACAAATGCAAGTTATGAAATTACAACTTAAATCTTACCTGTGTCACTATTCCAGCATCCCCCTCTCTAGTAGGAGAGGAGTCTGTAGGGTGCGCTCCACTCCCTTGTGACTAATCTATAATGTCCAAATCATGGAGGTCATAATCAGAAGTGGGGATGCTCAGCAGGCTGTACAAGAGGGCCCAAGCATATCTGGCAGCACATAGTGCAAGTATGTGGTACACAAATATGTGGACCTGGGGAGGAGGGTGCACCAGCACTCGAGCCTTTGCCAACATCACTAGAATGTGGCTGAGCTACTATAGAAGCATGCAAAACCAAATGACCACTCAAAGAGTGAATAGCCTAAATAGTCTGTGTGGCTACATCCTAGATAATCTTTGGATGATATATTGGAGGTGGCGAAGGAAGGGGAAAATTTGTGCATGGGACTACCCTAATTGCCCTTGGTCTATCCTGGAGCATACCTCCACTGATGCCCTAGAAGGGTTTAATGTCAAATTAATTGACGTGATGCCCTAACACAAACTCAGCATATAATTTTTTAATAAATTAAAATGGTATATCAGAATTATTGTTCGGTGTTTTATCAAAAACCATACACCAATGATCCCAAAAGTTAGCTACAATGTCCCTATGAATGCACCATTTTATAGAATTTTTTTTTTTTATTAACATTCACTGGAAAACCGGTGCGGGGGTCAATGAATAAAGAGGCTATTTGTGCTTTATTTATTTGGAGACCTTTCACATCATCGTAAGATAACCCATATCCATAATATTCCCTCATGTCTTCTCACCACAAATGAAAGGAATTATGTCGGGTGGAGAGGGTTTCTATATTTTTTATTATTTCCTTCAATGTGTTTGTCATATCTCTCAATTGAGGGATTGCCTTATAAACTTCACAAATGCCTCTCAATTGCCCCAATTTTTCACCAATTACGTCTTCAATTGGTGGCTATAGAGGTGGTGGAGCATTTGGTTGTGGAGGTGGTGGAGCGTTTGGCATTTATGGATTTTCATTATGATCCATAATACCCGATTAAAGTTAAAAACTAATTAATCTAATTGAAATTACACAATATAAATGAAATTATTGTAAAAAACCCTACTTTTTCACATTAATCCATAACAAACTCTATTTTTTGATTAAAATACATCAACAACACTAGTTTTTAATCAAAATCCATTTAGAAAAATTAGTTTTTAATAAAAATTCAATGTAAACTCTAGTTTTTGATAAAAATAAATAGAAAACCCTATTTTTGATTAAAAAGAAAAATCATAAAAACTACTTCAAATTAAGAGAATCTACTTGAAAAATCGATTACAACATTTAAAAAACCAAATACTTACCTTTGAAATTGGATATTTGATAGAAGCGGATATCGGATTTTCGCTTTTCCTTGTGTGCCCATGTGCAAACAATGAGAAATGAAGTTATAAGAGTCGGCTGGATTTTATATAATGTTTCCACAAATTGGATATCCGATTTGCAGAAACTAGATTTGGGATTTGGTTCGGCTAAATGTAGTGAAACCCGAACCTAGAAAAGTCAACTCGGTATTTCCGCGTTTTGGACTCGATCCAAAACATGATTTTTTCTCATTGCCACTTTTTGGCCCATCATGATCATACACATACCCACATATTCATGTTATTTTCATTGTTCTGGTTAATCGTGATGGCTGTGTGCAGACTCCTGAGTCATCCAGATGAGCAGTGGATATGGATGTGCATGGGTGTTTTATAAACATGGTGGTTTTGCAGGTTTTACATGATCAAGGAAAAACTTGTGATTTTGTGGAGCTGCTGATAAGCTATTTTCTAGTCCCTAGCTTCTAGGGTGTGATTGGATGAGATAGTTGTAGTTGAACATGGTTTGAGGTGGTGTGATGTCTTCTCTGCATGGGAGTGTTGGTATGTGTTTTTCATTAAGAATTCTTGTGGTGTTTTGTTGTTGATTTCCTAGACTATGGTGCTTGGGTCATGGACATGATTGGCAAATCAGATTTGTTTCTGATCTAGTGTTTGAGTCAAGATTGTCTATTTTTGGTTGTCCTCTTTGAGATCTTTGTTTTGCAGTTTCTAGTGTGATGATAGATTTGTAGGCTTTCATTGAAGTGGATCTATGAGTTGTGCAATGTTGTGGGCTGTCTTTACCTACATGATTGTTGTGGGACAAATCGGAAGTGGACTGCCAATATCCACGAGGTTACTTCTATGTTAGTGCATATCTGTTAGTTGACCTTGTCTATGGTCACTTGTGCATTGGCATGGATATTTTGAGATGAGTGGATGGATGGCATTGAGTACCTCAATAGTCGGTAATGGGGACCTGTAGCATGTGAATCATGATGTCATGCAGAGCTTGATACACTAGCTAGTGTAAGATTTTGATAGTGATGGTGCGATCTGCGTGATCTAGAGATCTTGGTGCTGGTTAGCATTGTTTTCAAATGGACATGTTGTCGATTGTACCTAGAGGTTGTTTGGATCACCAGGTGGTCAGTCATGATGCTTGGAAAGCTCTTTTCCATGTCTAGTGAGAGATTTAGCAGTGACTATGGATTCATCACTTGGTGGTGAATGATCTTCTTTGGTGTTGCAAATGTTTCTGGTGGAGCTCTTAGATCCTATTGTTGCAGAAGAGATCTTTCGCATTTGCAAGGACACTATCTGAAGATGTGCAACATCTTGGAGCCATGCAAGATGTTTGGAGTCTTTGGCTGAGATTTTGGTGGTGCTCTACAAGTGTTGTCCATTTGGAGTTTGTTTTCTTGATGTCATTTATACTCTTGCTTGTGCATTAGAGTTTTGGCATGTTTCTTTTCTCTTGAGACTGTGGTGAAGTCACCTGAAGCATGTAATCTCCTAAGGGGGATGGTAAGATCATGGTGTCATGATAAGTTCCTGATTCATCTATTTGGAGCTTTGACAATGGTTTTCTATTTCTTTGTGTTTTGATTTCATTGGTCATATGCTTGATAATTTCATGTTAAGTGCAGAAATGAAGATTGGAATTTAGCATGAAATGATTTGTTGTTGGGTTCATAGATACATGGAGAATAAGGTGAGGCTAGAATTATTTTGAGAATGATGTTGATTACAGTTGAAAGTCTGAGCAGCCTACACCTTGGTTGGATGCAAGTTCAACAGAGACAAGGAAGGAACGTTCTCTTGGGTAAGTCACGATGACTTGTATGTCTTGGAGGAGCATTTTTCTATTTTCTCACTTGGTCTGCTCAACGGTAATATTTATTTGAAAGGTATTTTCCCATTATATCTTTCAAATGTATTATATGCTTATCTTTCATAGATATGGATCTTGAATTGTTGTGTTAAGATTTTGGAGCATTCATAGTGAAAGGTGGACATCATAGTTTATATCCTTGTGCTTTTGAGGACTAGTAGGAGATATTTATATGGGTTAGTTTGATCTTCTTTTGCTATGAGAGGCTTACATCCATGTTACATACGTTTGGTTTGATCTTGGTGGTTGAACATTTGGGTGTTGTCATGGCTTTTCTTTTAGGATGTAAAGAAGATCATACTTGTCACAACTAGCTTTAGAGATGTATGTAGGAGGATTTTCTACAAATATATGTTGTGCAATGGTTCTCTCTTTGGTCTTGGCTACCTTCTTGGAAGTTTTTTTTTATCCTATGTTGGGTGTGAAGAACTTGGAAGAATTATGGAAGACTGCTGAGAGAGATGGTTCTTGTAGCAACTTGTTGCAGGTTGTGCATATCATTATGGATAATTCCTTGGTACTACATGGCTACATTTTTCTATATTTTCTTATTGGTAGACTAGTTATGCCATTGATCTTTCAGATCTAGCATTACCCATGCAGTGGGAGTTCCTAGATGTGCTTTGTCTTCATTGACTAGTTGGCACATGGTGCTCGTTTTCTACTATTGATGGGTTGGTTGTGCTTCTGGCATGAGTTTACTAATGGTGGATACCTTAGAGGTATGGATGATTGGATGGTTAGCACTTATTGTGGGTGCTATATTTTAGTCACATTGGTTTGTGATTAGTTGGATGGGAGCAGTCAGTTTTCTTGGTTACTGTTCTAGCTGATGTTTTTCTTGTTCTGGAGAATGGAGCATATATGCCTTGGCTTGTTCCTTTTTTCACTATGGTGGATGGATGGAACTATTGCTTGAATTGGTGGACATCTTGGATGTTTTTGTAGGTGTCTAAGTTGGAGCATGAAAGAATTGTGATAGATCCTTGTGTTCGAGTCTTTTGGAGGAAGCCAGTATGTCTTTGTCAAGTGGGAGATTATTGGGAAAATATGCCTCAACATGCTGGCTTGAACCTTTTGTCAAAGACTTGGAGTCCTGATTCTTGCCTTTACCATTGTACCATTGGGATTATTTATTTGAGGCATGGTCTGGTGGTTTACTGATTTACCATGGGCCTCTATCAAACTAACCACGGTGGTGCAGTGATACCGCGATACTGCGGGGTCTCGTTCCTAGTGATGCGATTGGCGGTGCGGTGATGGTGCAGTGGCGGAGCAGTGACTTACCTCCTTACCGTGGAGGTTGTTTGATGGTGGTGTAGTAGCATGGTTGGTGGCGAGCTGGGAAAGGGATGACTTACCTCCATACTGTAGTGGTGGCTTATCAGTGGCACGATGGTAGTGGCAGTCGGTGGCAGTTAAGTGAAGACCACTTACCACTCCACTGCGATGGCCTTTCGATCGCATCGTGGTGGTGCGGTAAGCCATTAATGGTCTGTGCGAGCGGTTACCTCCCTACTATGGAGGTTTGGCAGTCAAAGTCTAGTGGCACGGTGGTGACTCGACGGTTACTGCCACACCGCGGGTGACAGTCACCTACTCAATGATAGCACGGTAAGAGATGTGTATCTCTTGTTTGATCGGTTTGAATCTGAGCTAGAATCGACGAATGAATAGGAGGGCAATGTGTGGCATGTTATGATTGTCCGAAGACCAAAATGGTGAAGGCAGTAAATGCAGATTGTGTTCGGCTAGTGACAAGATTAGATTTGGGCAATGAAATAAATGCATGGGTGGCCCGATACGACTGTGTAGGATCAGTTTGGTCAGAGGATCGAATTGTCTAGTTGGGTGATCGGTGCATCTTTATTACTGGCGATTGGCTAGTTTGATCAAATGTATGACTAACTGCATAAGTTAGTTACTGTTATATAAGTTGCATGAATAGTAAGAGTAATACGGGGAGAGAGAATTTGGCATGCGATCTTGTGTGAAAGCTCAAATCAGCCTGAGAGTGTTCAAACAATTTTTCTTATTGCTTTGTAACAGTGAACACTCTGTCTCTCAAGTCATAAAATATGTAATCTCATGGTGGCCTAGAGGCTATGCTGGCCGTATGGCTGGCTGAGAGAGTCAAATGTCTTGGTGAGATGAATCTGTACTATATGTTGTGAGGGTACTGGAATAGTGGGAAGATTCTAATATGTTTTTGCCTTCATTCTCTAGATGAAGCAAGATGTGACTCCTATAAAGGCTATGACCCTGAGATTGTATTGTAACAATCTTTTGTTGCTGAATAATACAATGGCTCTATCTTTTGGAGTGTGGGGTTTTTTACCTGAAAAGGTTTTCCCCACGTAAATCTATGTGTTGCATTTGTTTGTCTATTTTCATGGTGTTAAATTTGTTACTTGATTGCATGTGCTTTTCTCAGAAGGATTAATGGGGGAATAATTGTGCCTGTTTCCGCTTTATGGCATGGTAGTGAGTGCTTTTGAGGTGATTTGAAGAATTGAAAATCACTAAAGTACTGTTGTTCTTAGATATTTGTTCTAAGATGCTCGTTCGTTATCCCCAACACCCTTTTCCATTGATATCCAAGGGGGAGAGATTTAGAGAGTTTTTGGAAACTATTAGAGGAGAGATTTTGAATACATTTTTGCTGGAACATGTTGCCATCAATGACAAAGGGGGATATTGTTTGAAGAATGGAGAAGATTAGTTTGTATGTTTTCATTGATGTCACCATGTTGTTTAAGGTATCGGATTGGTTTGGTACCCTAAATGGGTATGTATAACATGTTTACATCATTCGGTCTCTGATATTTTGGTTCACATATTCCATCCATTAATCATCATTGTTTAAGGTTTTGAGAAAAGTTTTATGATCACTAGAAGTGCGTATGTATGCGTTTTCATATGTTCATATGATTGGATGGTGAGTTCACATCATTTTTGGTAATTTCACTTAGTTATTAGGTTAATCATGGTTGGCCTAATAATCATTTAATAGTTTAACATGTATTGCAGATATATATGTGATCTAGCTTTGGTCCTAACTGACATAATATTGCATGCCACACGGTTGAATTACTTTAGGAGAAGTCTTGTATGAAGCTGATAGTTATCTTTTTTTAAATATGTATTGCATCCAATTAGACCAACCTAATTGATGCATGTGGATATATCAAATATATATAAAGGATGGATTGTATATGAATTAGAGAAGAAAGTGTGTTGGATATACGAAGTGTGCGAGTAGAAGAGAGAAGATTAGTCTTCTAGCATGTGAATACTCTGAGCATCAAAGGAACTGAATCTGCACTTGTGGTGTAACCCTATCAGTTCATATTATGGTTGTGATGGCACTCTCAAATTTTGTAAATTTGAGATTCCCATTTCAAAATTTTGTGTCTACACTTTCAAAAGTGCATCTAATGAATCAGTCTGAATGACCTAGTTTGGAGGGTCATAATTTGGAGCCAGGTGAATTTTATGCAAAACCCATTTGTAGACATACTCAATTGACATATATGAGTAGACATGTCAATTTTCAGCTTGCTACAATAAGCTTTGATGAATTTTTAGAAAGTGAAGCTAGAGGGTTTCTACATTGTTGTGTTGTTTGCAGATTGTCAGTTTTGCGAAATAGCCTCCTGTTTGAGCTTGGATTTTGCAACCTATTGATAGTCATGTCAAAAAAAATGTTGTTCTGTATTCTCCATACCAGAATGATCTCTATTGTTAGTTTTCAGAGCCTCATGATCTGATTTGTTGTTTTTAACAAGTCGAAACCAAATGCAGATTGTTTAGTTTTGCATCTGCATTCCTGACAGCATTTCAGAAATGTCAACTTCGACCATCAATATCTTTTGACCAGTGATGATTTAAGAAAATTATTTTTGCACACATGCTCAAGGTACCTTAATGAACTTGTATGTCTGATGGCAGCTCGCTAGGAGTTGATTCACTATTTTTGCGAATTGGCAGTTGAATGAGTTTTAATTGGTTTGGAATAGCTACTATTTCAGAAAAGTTTGATTGAGTAACTTTGCCGATTAATATTTTCCACCTCATGATATTTTTTTCTAAGCCATTTGTTGCATTGTACTCTCGAGTCAAATGACTATATATTTACAAGTCTTCATTGCTCCAAGAGGTCATTTGACTAGTTTTCCAGTTTGATTCCTCGGCCAACTTGGCCAGTTATCACCATTCTCCAAAATTGTCAAAAATTAGATTTTGATGAAGACCCAATACATTTTCAACTTCAGAAGCACTCAAAAGTAGTGTTGAGTTAGTTGAGGGTAAAACTTGTTTGAAAACGAATTTTTTTTAGCCGGACCCACATGGGGCCCGACATGCTTTGCATGGTCATGAACCTATAATGGTTCCAATGTTGCAATCTTATCAAGTAAACTGTTTTGAATTTTTTAGTGATTATAATTTCCTTCAAAATATCGAGTACAGAGCAAGGTCCATTTTATGTTCAAGAGTGGAGATTAACGGGTGGGTATGGTTCAAGCCTATGAGTGGTAACCACATCCATAAGAAATGCATCAAATAGAAAGTGGTGGTATTTCACTTGAGTTACCATAGGATATGCTCAAGACATTTTTATCTTACCATTGAGTCTATATAGCTGCTTAATGCTGAGAGTAAAGTTCCTTGATAATATGGATATATTTCTTTACTCACGACCATGGCTTATCTTTGAAATGAGTTCCAATTAAACATCCAATAAGGAATGCATTTGGGAGAGACAACTCAAAGTGGGTATATGGAGAAATATTTGAAATTGTGGGATGCCATGATTGATGAGTGCACAAAATAAATTGCTGAGAAACTTCAGTAACCTCCAAACAAAAACCACTAGTATTAGAACTAATATCCCTCCATCCCATGCCAACATATGTTCAAAATGGAGGTGTTGAAAAGACCTTGGAAAATTTTAAAAAAATGCAATGGAGATGTGGCTGCAACATACACACCACATGAATTTATTGAAAAGACTGTAGTAACTTTCAAGAAAATTCAAAATTGGCAAGGTAGCGAACCAAATAATGCAGGCTAGTACAAAATTTTGTTAATGCAGTTTGATGGAGGGGTATGCTGGCTAAAAGGAGAAGGTACGCTGCCAAGAATAGGCAGGTGAAATTAGTATGGGGATGTGACCATGTGAGGAGCAGATGAGGGGTGCAGCCAGAGAGGAAGCCCACGCCTAGAAGGAAGCTGGGGCGCGGGTGTTTGGAAGAGGCTTTAGAAACCTTCATGCAAATCAAATGAGGATGCTGGATATAGGGTGCTGACAAGCTAGAGCGCGCGGGCTTGGGAGAGAGTCTACACAACAGTGGAAGGAGCTCGATGGAGGGGCACAATTTGAGGCTAGGAGTATTGGAGCTTGTACGTGGGAACTTTGGAGCAAGTTACAAGTTAGAGGGGATCAATCCATGAGTGGAAAGCGCACCAGAAATAGAAAATGCCTCTCAAAATGAAGTCACATTGGACACTATGATAGGGAGATAAAATGCATTTGTTGATAAGGATTTAGAAGCCTTCGGGCAAGTGCAATGAGGAGGGTGCGGTTTGAAGTATGAAGAGCACCCGTGTGCCATGAAGAAAGAACCAGGGAACCTCACAACACTAGCAGAGGAAAATGTTTCTAAATTATTTGAGGAAATTTTGTTTTGTTGATATGGGGTGGGTGCGTTTTCCAACTGGATATGTTAATCCATCAAAGCACAAAATGATTTATTGAAGACCCTTAGAAATAGGTAAATGCAACCAGTGCCACTGCCATGAATGCCAAAAAAGGGTGCAGAGAGGATGTGCGCATGGGAGAATGTCGAGCACAAAGGGATATTAGGGAAAACCTTGCATGCCTCACAAAATAAAAGGTAATGTCATGAAAAGTGTGCGAGTTGTGCGAGGTTGATGAGTAAGGGAGAATGTGGTGGCCCATTGGATATGCAAAGGCAAGGGCAAGTGTTTGAAGAGGCCTATTTTAATTTTTATTTTAAGTGGTGAGAAAGGTAAAATATTGCCTGAGGAGGTAAAATATAAAGATGAAATATTTCAAGTATGAAATATTTAATGATTTAGTGGTAATTTATTAATTTGAAAGGAAGTAGGTCCGAGGACAGGCGAAAATCAAGTCTTTTTAAAATGTAAAATATAAAGTGTATTCCCACATGGTATTTGCCTAGGTAAATATTTGTGGGTTGGGTTAAATTTTAATCCCAAATATGGTTTAGATAAGGGCACGTGAAAGTGTATGAAGGAGTTTTTTCTGAAGAATGTGTAGCATGGGGTAAATATTTTATTTGCCTAGGTCAATGTAAAGTGAATTTAATATTCACCATGTGAGCAAAAATTCTCTTTGTTGGGGAATAAAATGTAAGAGGATATGGGTAAAATGAATTTAATATTCATTTTTAAAAGGCCAATGTGTGTTGGGATTTAATGTGCAACAAATTAAAAAGAAGAAATATTAAAGTTATCAAACTTTAATATATGCAGGATTACAAAATTGCAATATTATAAAGTGGGGAAATATTTTAATGCAAAGTGAAATTCTATTGGTTGAGAAGTAAAAATAATGTGCAACAAGTAAAGAGAGCTGAAATAGAATTTTCACGGAAGAGGTATTTTCCAGTAGTTGGGTGAATGATGAGATTCTCCACATGGGCTGATTTTCTGTTTCAAGGCAATGATGAGCAGAGGTAGGTTTGAGGGATTAAGTTTGTTGCTGCAAAGGAAGAGAGATGAGAGATTCTTTTTAGTTGGTTGATCAACGGGAATGGAGCTTCCAGATGGCATTTCCAGATCAAGTTTAAGGTTGCTCCTGCTTTCTTCTCTTCTTCTATATCTTCTCTTACTCTCTCATTATAAAGGGTTCTGAGTTTTTTGTATTGGGCTGGGTAGATAGAGAATTTTAAATTCTAAGTTATTTCTTGAGTCTATAAGCTATAATTTTATGAATTCATGAGTAAATACAACCAATTTATGCAAATAAAATCATGAAGGTGTTTGCACATTCATGAATATCTTCAAATTGTCTCCATATTTATACACATTTAGTCATATAAATTCAATAATACAAAGTGTCTTTGAATTTATCATCTCAAATTTCATGAGATTGTTTTGTTTGTTCATTGTTCTATTTCAAAGAAATGGTTAAAATGCTTTGAGCAGGTGATTGTGATTTTAGGTGTGCAGATGGGATTTGATAAGGATAATTTGATTGATAATAAAAGAGGGATTGTTGGTGCAAGACACTAATAGTTGATGCAAAGAATTAGCAATTTAAATCCATTGGATGAAGTATGTTTGCTGGGGAATATATTTATGTGCTTGACTCCATGGCCTAGAATTGGCACTGATCTATTATTCAATTTTGTGTATCTCATAATATTTTTATAAATGAAAAATCATTCTTAATCTTATAGTTTGATTTGTTGTATGTCCTACTTTCCAATGGCTGAGAGAGGGTTGAGTTACTGAGAATGTAGCCAAGTTTGAAGTTGTCAATGCTTCCCTTAGTGTATTTTCATTGGGAATTATCTTCTTTATAAAGCAATGTTAGTGTACGAGTGAATTAAGTTTTGGGAATTGTATAGGTTTACCCGCCTTGGTCCTATAGATCCAGAAGTGTAGGAGATGTCAATCTTTGACTGAATCTTGTCAGTTGGTCAGTAGCCTTTGTGGTTATTTAATATAGAGGTTGGCTACCTCTTAGAGAATTTCAAAGCCTAGCTGGGTTGCATTTTAAAACACCAATAGAATGGCGACTTTGCTGGGGAGAATTGGAGAAAATTATTATTGAAGAATCTGGCCTTAAGATTCATTGCATAGAGTCAAATTATTTTCCATTCTAAATTTATTTCAAATTTTGAAGGATTTCAACCCTAGAAAATAATTTCTTGCAGCCAATGTGAACAGTTTTGTAATCTATGGTGCTCTACTAGTGGAAAGGAACTCAGAAAGAAGTTTACATGTGAAAGAACTTCATACTGCTTGAAGTTCAATCCTCTATGAAAAGAGGTGGCTACTCTGTTAATAGAATCTGTTGAAAATTTGAAGAAAGTTCTAGATCTACAAATATTACCAGTTAGGAAGACAATTTGCAGCACCTGCAAAGTGTCCAGGTATTCCTCATTCTTGGTTTTCAAGAAAATTGTATATGAAAATCATATTTGAACATCTTAGGAAAAACTTTGGTTCCCTATTGAGTGCTTAGCACTAAAAGAGGGAAAGGACAATAATATTTAGTTTGCATACTTTTGAGTTGTAATTTGCAGCCTATGAATTTTGTTGGAGAAGTATGTTTATTTTAAATTTTCCCACTAAATAGCTCGTATGTGTAAATGAAATTGGATTATGCATTATGGTATTCTAAGATCGTGATGAAAGATAGAAATAGGGCAATGAATGATCAATTGTAGAGTTGATATGTAAAATTTGAAAGGACATATCAAAATGTTTCAACATATGCATCCTAGTATGGTTCCAAATGGAACTATTATTTGTGATCATTCACAACCAGATTGTCAAAGAGGTTTCAGCACTAGAAGGTACAAAGCTATCAATTTTAATGACCTTAGTGGTTACCCAAATGACATTCTAGATAAAGTCAGAAATAAGTTACCAAGGTTCATTGGTGATAGGGTTGAATTAGCAAATAAACATCTGCAAGAGTTCAGTAATATGATGGATGATTATGAATTTGATCACGAGGATGTGATCATGAGGTTATTTGTTTAGTCCTTGAGAGAAGATGCAAGAGAATGGTTCTCTTATTTACCAACCTCTTCCGTTCATTCATGGGAAGAGCTCAAGGAAGTGTTCATGGAGTAGTTTGGAGAGAGGATTAACCCTATTTTGATAAGGAAAAGGTTCATGAACATGGAGAAAGGAAAAGATGAGTTAGTCCCATCTTTTAATCTCATATTTTCAATGATCATTAGAGAGATCCTGGAGAACATAAGGCCAAATGATGTTGAATGTTTGGTTGTATATTTAGGAGCATTTGACAAAAAGATAAGTTATTTGTTGAGGGATAAAGAGCCTACAACCCTACACCAAGCATATCAGATGGCTATAGACATTGAGAATAATTTGAGATACTCAATGATGAAAGGAAATAGGATTGTGAGTGTTGGTCATCCTAACACACCTCAAGCAAATAGAACTCATGGATCAGATAATAAAAGTGCTTGTCAAGAGGGTAATTATGATGCTTCTCCAATTTCTCCATCATCACAATATGCAGATTCTAATGAACTCCATGTTAAATGCCATCAACATGTGATATCTCAAAATAAAGGTAGTAGCTATCTTATTCAAGAAAATCAGAACATGATACAAAAAAATGAAAAGAGTGTATCAGAAAATGGAGATATATCTTGTGTGGTTGAGGATATTGACTGCAATCAACTCACAATCAACACATGTGTAGATCCTTGCAACAGTGATAAAGAGGAAGGTACATGGTATGATGGACAAATAAATATGTATGAAATTAATTCTTGTAATACCTTGAATGATGAAGAAATAGAAGAGATGAAAGACATCATTCCATGTCAAGTTTCGGTCAGTGAAAATAATACAACTACTAATGATATTCCTTCTCAAGTTAGTGAACAAGACATTGAAGATGAAAGTTCAAGTACTCACTCTAAAGAATATGAGCATGGTCTGTGTGGTGATAAGTCTTTTTGTGATGAGGATGATGGTGAAATCCAAACTAATTGCTCTTCTAATGACTATGAATGCCCTTATGAGAATGACTTAGAGGTATATTCTTCACACAAAGGGTATAGTGATATGGATACTGATGAAGTCACTTATTCACAAGTGAATGATCCATTTACACTTGAGATAAAATTGGGATGTAGTTCAAGTTTGACATCAATGGATCCTGTTGATTCTATCAATGAGGAAGAATCTGAGGATGAACATATATGTGTTCAATTTGTTGATCATGAACATACTGCTATAAGTGGTGAAGATGTTGATGAACCTGTTTATATCTTTACTATCCATGATTGTTTATGTGAAGCATAAATGAAAATGTCAGTTGCACATGAACATAATGATAATGTGCATAGTGATGAAGGAAGGAATTCAGTTTTGAATGATCAAGTTATGCATAGTGGCAATCACTTGGACCTAGAATCAACATTATTACCCATTGGTAATGAAAAACAATTTGATGGATTTACAGTTTGTGTTGACATTACAATATTTTTTGATCAATGTGTAGAGAAGCCATGTGATGCAGATAGTAATGGATGTGAGGTCAGTCAATATGAAGTTGAATGTGGGTCTTTCTTTGATGATCTCTATCATCTTCATAGTTTGAAAATAGATATGTCTCCTTTGAATAAGGAATTCATCGGTGTGAAAAGAAAGAAAGGTTTTAGCTCTATTGCTGATGAACAAGTTTCAGATGACAGTGAGTCTTTGGCACATAGATCAATGTGCCTATCAGCTAATAATGCACATGAATTTTTCTTTGTCAATCTTGTTGATCTTGAAGATGATAGCATCCAAAATGATTCAGATAGTGAATATGTTATGAAGAGTCAATGTGAGACTCTTAGTTCAAGATTAAATTATGAGTTATCTGAATCTTTAGTTGAGACTTTCCATATGGAATTGCATGATGGTTTGAAGAATGAATTTCACAACATGTGTGAACCTGAGATAGAGAACACTAATCATGCATTGGAGGTTGATGTTTTTGCTGAATGCCATGATGTGAATGAAGATGAAAATATTTTAGGTGTTGACAAATCTGATTATCAGATTCTTGAAGCACATGATAATGTGTTTGGGTTGTGGTGCTTGGATGGTGACAAGCCGACCTGTGATGATTTTCAGTTGGAGGAGATACAAATGTATGAGCAATTTATGCTCAACACACATGATGATTGCATGTTGTTTTTCAACCATAACATATCCTCTGAACTTGATCATGATGAAGGGGTTAGTGAATGTGATAAGACCATATTTTCATATGATCTTGATCACCAGTTTCAAGTGTTGTTGCTTGATATGAAATCAGAAAATGAAATGATGGACAGTGATGTGGCCTATATAATTCGGTTGTCATGTGATGACAAAGTTAAACAGAGAGAAAGTTTCAACTTACACAGGGGTAGCCTGATGCTTATGTTTGGACAGGTGCAATCACCAGTGTTTTTATGGTTTGATAGAGGCAAGGATGAGTTGAGGGAGATCAACTCTTTTTGCAGATTGATGTTTGACAGAGGTAAGTGTTGATCCCCATTTTTTCATTTAGTGGCCTGTGGTCACTGGATGAAGTTGAAAAAGAAAGGTTAAATGAAGAAGCAGTTTGAGAACACATGATGGACTCAGTTTTTTGGTCTACTCTCCAGAGATATGGAATCTTGCTATGCCCATAGGGGGCATACATCCCTAGTTGGAGCCACTGATGGCACTCTAAAATTTTGCAAATTTGAGATGCCCATTTCAAAATTTTGCTTCTACACTTTCAAAAGTGCATCTAATGAATCAGTCTGAATTACCTAGTTTGGAGGGTCATAATTTGGAGCCAAATGAATTTTATGCAAAACCCATTTGCAAAAATACTCAATTGACATATGTGAGCAAGCATGTAAATTTTAAGCTTCCCATGATAAGTTTTGATAGAGTTTCAAAAAGTGAAGCTGGAGGGTTTTGACATTGTTCTGTTGTTTGCAGATTGTCAGTTTTGTGAAACAACCTCTTGTTTGAGCTTGGATTTTACAACCTATTGATAGTCATGTTAGAATGAATGTTGTTTTGTATTTCCAATACTAGAATGATCTCGATTGTCAGTTTTTAGAGCCTCATGGTCTGATTTGTTGTTTTTAACAAGTCAAAACCAAATGCAGATTGTTCAGTTTTGCATCTGCATTCCTGACAGCATTTCAGAAAGGCCAACTTTGACTGTCAATATCTTTTGACCAGTGATGATTTAAGAAAACTAGTTTTGCAAACATGCTCAGGGTACCTTAATGAAATTTTACGTCTGATGGAAGCTCGCCAAGAGTTGATTCACTATTTTTACAAATTAACAGTTGAATGAGTTTTAATTGGTTCGGAACAACTGTTGTTTCAAAAAAATTTGATCGAGTAACTTTGTCGATTAATATTTTTCACCTCATGATATTTTTTTCTGAGCCATTTGTTGCATTGTACTCTTGGGTCAAATGAATATATGTTTACAATTTTTCATTGCTCCAAGAGGTCGTGTACTAGTTTTCTAGTTTGATTCCTGGGCCAACTTGGCCAATTTTCAGCATTGTCCAAAATTGTCAAAAAATAGATTTTGATGAAGACCTAGTTTGTTTTTCAACTTCAAAAGCACTCAAAAGTAGTGTTGAGTTAGTTGAGGGTAAGACTTGTTTGAAAATGAAATTTTTTTTGCCGGACCCACATGGGGCCCGACATGCTTTGCATGGTCATGAACCTATAATGGTTTCAATGTTGCAATCCCATCAAGTAAACTATTGTGAATTGGTCAGTGATTATCATTGCCTTCAAAATATCAAGTATAGAGTAAGGTCCATTTTATGTTCAAGAGTGGAGATGAAGGGGTGGGTATGGTTCAAGCCTATGAGTGGTAACCACATCCATAAGAAATCCATCAAATAGAAAGTGGTGGTATTTCACTTGAGTTACCATGGGACATGGTCAAGACATTTTTATCTTACCATTGAGTCTATATAGTTGCTTACTGCTGAGAGTGAAAATATTTTATACATGCTTATAATTTTTAAGATCCCTGATTATATGGATATATTTCTTTACTCACGGCCATGGCTTATCTTTGAAATGAGATCCAATTAAACATCCAATAAGGAATGCATTTGAGAGAGACAACTCAAAATTAGTATATGGAGAAATATTTGAAATTGTGGGATGCCTTGATTGATGAGTGCACAAAATAAATTGCTGAGAAACTTCAGTAACCTCAAAACAAAAACCACTGGTATTAGAACTAATATCCCTCTAGCCCACGCCAACATATGTTCAAAATGGAGGTGTTGAAAAGACCTTGGAAAATTTTAAACAAATGCAATGGAGATGTGGCTGCAACATAGACACCACATGAATTTATTGAAAAGACTATAGTAACTTTCAAGCAAATTCAAAATTGGCAAGGTAGCGAACCAAATAATGCAAGCTAGTACAAAAATTTTTTAATGCAGTTTGATGGAGGGGTGCGTTGGCTACAAGGAGAAGGTATGCTGCCAAGAATAGTCAAGTGAAATTAGTATGGGGATGTGACTATGTGAGGAGAAGATGAGGGGTGCAGCCAGAGAGGAAGCCCATGCCTAGAAGGAAGCTAGGGCGCATGTGTTTGGAAGAGGCTTTAGAAACCTTCATGCAAATCAAATGAGGATGTTGGATATGGGGTGCTGACAAGCTAGATTGCTCGGGCTTGGGAGAGAGTTTGCACAATAGTGGAAGGAGCTTGATGGAGGGGCGCGGTTTGAGGTTGGGAGTATTGGAGCTTTTACGTGGGAACTTTGGAGCAGGTTACAAGTTAGAGGGGATTGATCTATGAATAGAAAGCAAGCCAAAAATAGAAAATGCCTCTCAAAATGAAGTCCCATTAGACACTATGATGGGGAGATAAAAAAAATTTGTTGATAAGGCTTTAGAATCTTTCGAGCAAGTGCAACAGGGAGGGTGCGGTTTGAAGTATGAAGAGCACCCGTGTGCCATGAAGAAAGAACCAGGGAACCTCACAGCTCTAGTAGAGGAAAATGTTTCTAAATTGTTTGATGAAATTATATTTTTCTATTATAAGGTGGGTGCATTTTCCAACTAGATATGTTAATCCATCAAAGCACAAAGTGATTTATTGAAGACCCTTAGAAATAGGTAAATGCAACAAGTGCCACCACCATGAATGCCAAGCAAGGGTGTAGAGTAGATGCGTGCAAGGGAGAATGTTGAGCACAAAGGGATATTAGGGCAAAACTCTCATGCCTCACAAAATAAAAGGTAATGTCATGAAAAGTGTGCGAGATGCGCGAGGTTGATGAGTAAGGGAGAATGTGGTGGGCCCATTGGATATACAAAGGCATGGGCAAGTGTTTGAAGAGGCCTGTTTTAATTTTTATTTTAAGTGGTGAGAAAGGTAAAATATTGCCCAAGGAGGTAAAATATAAAGATGATATATTTCAAGTGTGAAATATTTAATGATGCAGGGGAAATTTATTAATTTGAAAGGAAGTGGGTCCGAGGACAAGTGAAAACCAAGGCATTTCAAAATGAAAAATATAAAGTGTATTCCCACATGGTATTTGTCCAAGTAAATATTTGTGGGTTGGGTTAAATTTTAATCCCAAATATGGTTTAGATAAGAGCATGTGAAAGTGTATGAAGGAGTTTTTTTTGAAGAATGTCCAGCACAGGGTAAAATTTTTATTTGCCCAGGTCAATGTAAAGTGAATTTAATATTCACTACGTGAGAAAACATTCTCTTTGTTGGGGAATAAAATGTAAGAGGATATGGGTAAAATGAATTTAATATTCATTTTTAAAAGGCCAATGTGTGTTGGGATTTAATGTGCAACAAATTAAAAAGAAGAAATATTAAAGTTATCAAACTTTAATATATGGAGGAAAACAAAAATGCAACATTATAAAGTGGGGAAATATTTTAATGCAAAGTGAAGTTCTATTGGTTGAGAAGTAAAAATAATGTACAAGAAGTAAAGAGAGCTGAAATAGAATTTTCACGGAAGAGGTATTTTCCAGCAGTTGGGTGAATGATGAGATTCTCCACATGGGCTGATTTTCTGTTTCAAGGCAATGATGAGCAGAGGTAGTTTTGAGGGAATAAGTTTGTTGCTGCAAAGGAAGAGAGATGAGATTGTTTTTAGTTGGTTGATCAACGGGAATGGAGCTTCCAAATGGCATTTCCAGATTAGGTTTAGGGTTGCTCCTGCTTGCTTCTCTTCTTTTATATCTTCTCTTATTCTCTCATTGAAAAGGGTTTTGAGTTTTTTGTATTGGGCTGGGTAGATAGAGAATTGTGAATTATGAGTTATTTCTTGAGTCTATAAGCTGTAATTTTATGAATTCATGAGTAAATAGAGCCATTTTATGCAAATAAAATCATGAAGGTGTTTGCACATTCATGAATATCTTCAAATTGTCTCCATATTTGTACACATTTAGTCATATAAATTCAATAATACAAAGTGTCTTTGAATTTATCATCTCAAATTTCATGAGATTGTTTTGTTCGTTCATTGTTTTGTTTGAAAGAAATGGTTAAAATGCTTTGAGCAGGTGATTGTGATTTCAGGTGTGTAGATGGGATTTGATAAGGAGAATTTGATTGATAATAAGAGAGAGATTGTTGGTGCAAGACACTAATAGTTGATGCAAAGCATTAGCAATTTAAATCCATTGGCTAAAGTGTGTTTGTTGGGGAATTCATTTATGTGTTTAACTTCATGGCCCAGAATTGGCACTGATCTATTATTCAGATTTGTGCATCTCAGAAACATTTTATAAATGAAAAATAAATCTTAATCTTACTGTTTGGTATTTTGTATGTCCTGCTTTCCAATGGTTGAGAGAGGGTTGAGTTACTGAGAATTCAGACAAGTTTGAAGTTGTCAATGTTTCCCTTAGTGTATTTTCATTTAGAATTATCTACTTTATAAAGCAATGTCAGTGTATGAGTGAATTGAGTTTTTGGCATTGTATAGGTTTACCCCCTTGGTCCTGCAGCGCTAGAAGTGTAGGAGATGTCAGTCTTTGAATGAATCTTGTCAGTTGGCTTCTAGCCTTTGTGGTTATTTAATATAGAGGTTGGCTACCTCTTAGAGAATTTCAAAGCCTAGCTAGGTTGCATTTTAAAACACCAATAGGTTGTAAGCCATTTTGTTTTCATAATTTTTGTAGGTAGTGAGCCTCCATGTTTGGACAGTGAGTCCTTGTAAGGAGTGAGCTTTTGTACTTGGTAGTTACCCTCTTTTACATCTAGTATTGAAACAACTATATATAGTGAGCAAATCCCCAGTGTGGTTTTTCCCACATTGGATTTTCCACGTAAAACTCTGGTGTTCATGTTTTGTTTGATTCTTTGTTATGTTCATTAAACTAATTAATCATGTTTGTTCAATAAGTTTAAGAAGATACTTATTCAACCCCCTCTCAATATCTAGATTGTTCAACACATACACACCAACTGGTGTATAAGTCCTACTTTAGATTGGACCTATTTTGAATTCAATTCTTGGTGGGATTTTATTCACCAAGATCTAATGTTGGCTTGTAGTGTTGTAATTTTAGGAAATTTGGTATAAACAAGTAAAAATACAAGGTTATTTGACATATTTTCTCCTAACAAGTTTACAAGTCAGATAGAAAGTTTTGAGATCAATTATTCTAGAAAATTTATGACCAAGAGAAAGTCAAGAAAATTCAAGAGCTAATTATCAAGAATTTTAGAGCTTTATTCAAGATTCAAGCATCATGTCAAAGTCATCATGAATCATGTGTATTTTTGAGCTAACAGTTGTGATGTAGATTTTTATGACTCAAGCAAGCATTCAAGTCAAGATCCATAACCTACAATCAAGAGTCAAGATCCACATTCATGCTATCCATTTCAAGAAAGTTTGCAACCTTTGTTACAAGGGTTTGATCAGTTGCAACATTGCATATTATTCATTTAGCATTCCTTCATTTTGTTTCATTTAATTTCAAGGTTTGATTACCAAAATGGGGTTTGACCAAAGAAAACCCCTATCCACTAATAAAACAATTCTCCTCTCTACACGTGTGATTACAAATCTAGGGGTTTTGAGCTTGAATATCCTTTGAAGACTAAGTTGCAAGATTGAAAAAACTTGTCAAAGTTGTCAAGAAGTTGTCATCTTCATGGGAAGTCACCTAGAGGCCATCATTCAGAGTTTCAAACTCAAAGATTGAAGAAGTGAGAAGCTACAGAAGATCACTAGAGGATTTAAAAGTTTTAGGAAAACTTTGATACTGGAACTAGATCACCACCTTGGGCATATGAGTCCTAGTATATACCAATTTTCAGACATTTCTTGTAGATCCCAATTTACCAATTGCATTTTTTAGATCTAACCCAAAACCATAAACAAGGACTAAATCACCCCAACTGGCATATGAGTCCCAATGTGCATCAAAAGTCATAATTTTGATATTGTATACCGTTTAATGCATCTCCAGTTTTCTAGTTGAACCCCTATTCATTCTTAGTTTACTACTCTATTTTTCAGTTGCATTTCCTAGGTTACATAGTTAGATTTTCATGTCACTTGCATTTACTTCTTTTTGTAAGATAGAATTTTTTCACCATTGAGGGTTTTAGGACCTAGGGAAACAAACTTTCTATGCTCCACATTCAAGGAAAAACCCTTGATATTTCAACCTCAAGTATGCAAAGGAGAAATAGATCTTTCAATAGGACTATCCTAGGGTCTAATTATGAATTAATGAGGGCTTCACCACAAAGTTAAGACTTGGAAAGACAAATGTAATGCAAGATCTAACGATTGAACTAAATGAACTATAAATAAAAATAAATCAAAATAGTAAATTGGAAAAGCATAGAGGAGCACCTGGAAGCTTGAATATGATTGGAATGAGCTCTAAAATGATGAAAAACCTAAAATTTTGGCCTACTTAGACTCATTTTCCAATCTAGGTGAATTATTCCTAGATCAAGGTTTTTGGAAAAAAGAGTATCCAAAACTGCAAAAATCTCAAAATTGACCTAAACTGGGACTCATTCACCAATCTGGGAGAATCAATCCAATTAAGGTTTTTTGGAATTTCAAAGTCTAAATCTGGTCTTCAATGTGTGCTCTTTCTGATTCACTTTGGTTTTGGATCTAAAACTCTAATTTTGGGGCTATATGTGACTTTTTAGTGGAGATTACAACCTTGCAAATAGGGAGGAAACTCCAACAACTTTATTCAAGCTTGTAACATAATCTTCAATGATCCTTCATGCTCCAAGACACCTAGACCTACAATCACATATGTAAATAGGAGAAAAAATTGTTGATTGTTAGTGAATAAGGGTTTTCCTTGGCCAAACCCCTTTTAGGTAATTAAACCAAATGATGAAATAATGAAATATGAACATGAAATGTGTAACATAGGACATTAAACATGAGAAATGATACCTTGAATGATGTCTTTTAAATCTACAACTCAACATGAAATGGCCATGAAGGATGTAGATATTGATCTTGAGATAGGTGTAGAACAATTCTTGATCTTGGATCTTCAATGTTGCATCACAACACTAGCTCAATAACATGCTTGATTCTTGAAATCCTTGACATTATGATGGATCTTGAATTTTTGCAACAATTGATGAATAATTATGTCATTGAATGCCTAAAAATGATCTTGAATGCTCTCTTGATGATCTTGTGAAGTCTTGGAATGCTTAAATCTTGAGTGATTGACTTGATAACATGAATTCTTAATGATATAATGATTTGAAACCTCATTTATATAGGCTATCCATCTAATATAGATCGTGTATTAGATCCCAAAGGCTGACATACATGAAATTTGAACTAAAAGCTCAGTTTTTCCCACTCAAATCATAGAAAATCCCTAAATAGGACTCATTCACCACTTGTAGAAAATAGGTACCACCTAGGGGGACTCACTCACCTAGGATGGCGAATGAGTCTCACCTTAAATTTTTGGGGTGGGTTTTCAATTTTTTTATATTTTAGATGATTTTATTAGGTTGTTAGCTGAAATAAGCCTTGGGTTGCACAATATAGGATCTTAGGGGTCTTTTAATTATGATATTAGGGTCATAAATACAATTGGGCCCAAAATCCAATTTGAAAGTGTAAATAAATACACTTTTAAAGAAATTCACTTTACAACACTAAATTACAGCAAAAATAGGTCTATTTAGCTAGAAAGGGACCTAAATCCAATGTGAATGTGTAAAACACATTAAAAATATAGATTAGGTCCACTTAATTTACAATACTCCTAAATTTAATGTGAAGGTTTCAATAAATACACTTTACAACATTAAATTAGGAAAAAAGTTAAGTTTATTCAGCTTAGAAGGGCCGAAGACCTAATGTGGATGTGTAAAAACTCATCACAACACTAGATCAAGGTGATATCAAGTCCAATTTATCATTAGTTCTTCCCAAATCAAGCAATGAAAATGGGGAATCTTTTCCATCATTACATCTAGCCCCCATTTTAGTGAGAGGGTGAACTTTCTTCAAACTCACACTAAAGTAGACATTTGAGAGCGGTCCAAGTGTACCAATGTAGATGGTCTAGGATAAAAAAGACAAAGGAAGCAATCAAGCCCCCAAGGGCCAAGATCCTACATCAAACTGACACAAGCACAAGAGGACAAGCACAAGGTGTATGATATGCAACATCAAGATACACAAACATGCAATGTCAATAATTAAAGGAAGAAAAATAAAAACAAGTAATAATAAAAAAATGAGGTGGATCAAGCTTTGACCATTTGTCCAACATGATGTGGATTAGATCTAGGCTATTTTTCCAAAAATAAACACTCACTCTAAGGAAATAGAACTCTTGGTTGTTCGTTCGGTGATTAATCCAAGAAAGTGAGACACATACAACCAATATGCGCTCACACACACGCACGAGTGCCTAAGGGAAAGTCATGCCCTCATTTGGCTTCCTATAAAACCATACCAAAGTTATACCTCCTGATAAATTTGATAAGGTTCCACACAACAATGAACATCAAGCTCCATGAGGCAATAAAAACTGTGTATGCTTGAAAATCATAGACATTGTAAATGCAAAGTAGTGTAAGTTTTGTTCAAAGGTATTTTTCTTAGCTCATGCAAGGTCTCTTCTTAGGGAATATCATTTCTACAATCTCTAAGAGAGGAAACTCCAAATAAATATCACACTCTTATAGTAAATCAAACCTAATGACAACACCAAGAAAAAGATGCATTGCAAGAAGAAAGAAAATCACACAGTGAAAAATGATTTTCGATGTATGGCCCCACTTCAAATCATTTTATAAGACCATTGTTGTGAGAAGTTGCTTTAAAGTAGAAGAAAACATGAGAGCTTGTTTGAAATATTTAGTGTAAAAAAATGCATACTCTTGCATTTTCACACTTGTTTGGGCCTGCCTTGCTCTATTTATCTCTATTTAGGTCTTAATTGGTCCTTTTTTGCATCCACAATCCTAATAAACTATATCTTTCTCTGGAAAATCCCAAAAAACATTAATAAATAAATGATAATTTAATGATTTTGGCTAAGTTTCCTTGATTTTTGGATTGGAACTAAGATGCCACCTAGGGCGTCTTTGACCCCTCGAGATCTTGGGATCCCCATTTCAGTGGAACCTTAAAAATGGGCCCCTTTTTTGAGTTTGTGATCCAATTTTATAGGACTTGGGACTAAGACGCCACCTAGGGCATCTTAGTCCCCCTCAAGATTTTTCTGGGATTTAATTTCAAATTCTAGCAAGCTTTGGCCTCCTTTAATCAAATAATTTATATGTCGGCTTGTTGTGGTGTAACTTTGAGATATTAAGAATGAATAGGTATAAATACAAGGTTCATTCATTCATTTCAAAACAAGTCTTTTGTGAAAGCATTCCTAATAGCATAATTGAGTTAACAAGAGAATTCAAGAGAAATTCATCAAGCATTTGGAGCCATCATCAAGATTCAAGCATCATATCAAGGAGATTGAACTGCATCATGTGTGTTTTTGAGCTAACATTTGTGATGTAGTGTTTTTATTCAAGCAAGCAATTAAAATCAAGATCTATCAAGCATTCATTAGATTCAAGATCTACATTCAAGCTAGCCATTTTACACAAGTTTTCAAACTTCATAGCAAGGGTTTGGTTATTTGTAACATTGTATGTTGTTCATTCATCATTTCCCCCTATTTCATTTCATTCCAAGGTTTAATTACCAACAAGGGGGTTGACCAAGACAAGCCCCCATTTACTAACAATCAACAAGTTTTTCTCCTCGTGTGTGTTTGTGATTGCAGATTTAGGTTGAAGACTTGAAGATCATTTGGAGTGTAAAGTTGCAAAGTTGCATTTAAAAGTTTTCATATTTTTGGTAACTCACCTATATGTTGGATTCAAAAGTTTCAAAACTAAGATCAAAGAAGAAGGAAGTGCAGAACTTGGACCTTAGGACCACATTTGAAGATTTCATAAATCCATAACAAGACTAAGTCTCCACCTAGGGCATCTTAGTCCTCTCAAGGTTATTTTTTAGAAATTCTTTCAGATCCGGTTCTGGTATCCGAAGATTCTACGTTTGCCCTAAAAAATAGTAACAGGACTAAACAACAATAAGGGTGTCTTAGTCCTCCATAACACTTTTAGAAAACTTCTTTTCATTTTTAAAATCCTTGTTACATTTCTAGAATTTCCAACTACACATACCCTAGTTCTTGTTGCATAATTTCATTATTTGCATCATTCATTTAGCTTGCATTATTAGGTTTTGTGAGTTGAATGCTTATTTGTCTTTGTGTCACAAAAAAATGTATCTTTGGACATTTTTATGCTCATTTGGGTCTTTCTTGTGGATTTTGCCCTAGTTTTTCCTAGATTTAATGTTGTAATGTGGTCAACACATTCACATTAGGTCTTGGACCCTTGTGAATCAATAAGAATTCTATGATGTCTTGTAAAAGTGTTGTAACACACTTTCACACTATTATAGGACCTTTATAATATATTTCACTTAAATAACCTCTTGTTATCACTTACCAAGCCTTATCTCAAAGTGTTGTAAATATTTGTAACAAACTCTCACACTTTTCTAGGCTTGACATCAATAATTATACTTTTTTTATTCCTTAAATGGCCCCATTATGCGCTTATAGGACTTAGATAAAAGTGTTTTTGAGAATAAACCTGATAAAAATCATTTAAAATATCTAATTTCTAACACCCACTTAAATTGCCTAAGTGGGACCAAGTTGCCACTTGGGTCGACTTAGTCCCATTTGGCTCAAAAATCAAAACAAGTTCAAAATTATCATGGGATATTATTCTCTTAACCTTGAGGTTGGCCTGTGATGTGGTATTTTCAAGAATTAGGGCATAATTGTGTATAGATATAAGGTTTTATACTCATTTTTACCACTAGAAGCCCTAATTTAATCTCCCCTCTCTATTCATCAATCATCATTCATATCAAGTCAAGTAAGCTAGGGTTCTGGCATTCTTTTTCTTCTAAGGAATTCAAGGGCAACTTATTTATCCATTATTGTAGAAATTCAAGATCTATCATCATGACAAGTTTCTAATTCTTTTCATTTTCATGATTCCTCTTATTTCTTCATTTGGTTTAATCACCTAAAAGGGGTTTGACCAAGAAAAATCCATATTCCCTAACATTCAACATTTATCTCTCTCTCTCTTTGTGTGTTTGAATATTTAGGAACCTTGAAGGCTTGGAGATCATTGAAGGATTGGTTAAAAACTTGTTAAATTAATCTCCTTATTTAAAAGATCAAAATATTCACAAAAAATCACTTACATAGCCAAAAATCACAATTTCAGATCCAAATACCCAGAGGAGTAGAAATTGCAAGCCGAGAACTTTTGTTTTTGTTTTTAGATTTCTAGAAAAGCCAAAGTGGACTAGGTCACCATCATTGGTGACTTAGTCCCATAATACACATTTTTCAAAAATATCTATATATTTAGATGCCCATTTGGCTAAAACGGGCTCTGGTGCAGTTTTCCAGATCTAGGACTAAGTCGCCCAAAATGGCGAATTAGTCCCACTAGGCAAAAATCCCATAATATATAGCATTTCTAATATGCATTCTAGTCTGCAACACATTTCCATGTGCATACCTTCTATTTCACAAATTTTTGTTTAGTTTGGTGTGCATTTCTAGGTCATTTAGTATATGTTTGCATATCACAATGTGTTTTCAAACAAAGTGCATTTTCTAGGTTTTGCATTACTAGTTAGTTTTTTATCAGTTATTTGCATCTCATAATTCCATTTAGGCATATTTCAATCACATTAGAATTATTATTAAGTGAACCCCCAATTTTTTGTGGAATATCTTTCTCCTTTTAGGTGTAAAACCCTAGAAGTGTAAGAGACCATCCTTCTACAAAAATTTGTGGTTCATTTTGGTGAACATGCATATTGAACATCATATTTTTATAAAAATTGAATTTACATCCTTGGAATAGCTTACATTAGCATTGCATTACATTTTGCATTGTTTAAATTGCATTCTAGGGTTTTACAATTTTGCATTAGTAAAGGTGCATATAGGTTGCATTTTTTCATCTCAAATCCTTACAATTTTTTGAAATTCTACATTTTAATCTTAGTTCTACATCATACATCATAGCAAACATAAAAATTAATAAAAAAAATCTTAAAAATTCAGAAAAAAATCCCCATTGGGAATAATTTGCCACCTTGGGCAACTTATTCCCTTTTCACCCCTAAAACTACCTTTCACATCACTAAAACCCTTTTTCTAAGCTTTTGTTTGCTGCCATTAACTATCCGTATTAGTTAATTGAGTTTTTATAACATGCATTTCATTAGATTTAGCTTAAATTAGCTCATTTCATGCATTCCTCAAATTCAATTTTGCATCTACAACATTTCATTTTTAGATCATTGCATTGTGTAACTAGAAAATTATCTTACTTGAAAAATGAAATTTTCATTTCATTTTACATTCTTACGTTGCATTTCAAGTTTGCATAAATTACTTATTTTCCAAATGTTAGCTTCACTCTTCTCTAATTTTGCAAAGAACAAGTTAGTAAATAAACTTGATAGTCATTCATTCAATGCATTCCCTATTTATGAGATTATCTTAGTTCAGGAGAGTGAAAATGATAATAATTGACTTAAACTTACACCCTCTCCTATCTCTCCTATTTTTTTGGATGATGTGATAGAAGAGCATATGAACATAGATAACTAAGATAATCATATTTTTTCTTCTCACGATACCTCTTCTTTTAATAATGAAGGTATCTTGGAAAAATAAGATACAATCATTGAGAATCATGAGGATCTTGTTTGTCCTTCTCCTCATCCCCTTTGGGAAGATATTTTAGCACAAGAAAATGAAATCATAGACGCATTCCTAAAAATCACCTTACCTAATTTACATTCTCCTTTGGCTTGTGAGAGTGATTTCAAGGAAGATGAGATTATAAATTGTGAGGATTGTTGATGCTAGATGATGAAATATTTAAGGACTATAACAAACCTCTTTATGAACCTTCCCCTACCTATCCTATTTTATAAGATATTAGGGAACAAAGGAATGAATTCATAAATGACCATGATAATCATACTTTTTCTTCTCCTAGTATCTCCCCTAGTTGTCAGGCATATGCTTTAATGTTAGACAACACAACCAATGAGATTAATGAGAATCTTAGATGTCCCATTTCACCTAAGGAACCCCTTATTGAGCAAGATAATTCAACTATTGATCATTCCACTACTTGCGATGAAGTCATTTTAGAAGAACTCATCCATGAATGTCAAACACATTTGATTCGTAGTTCTTCTAAAAACTCTCCTCCTAGGGAGAATGTCATGGTGCTAAAAAATCGAAACAACAATAATGTGTCTTCCTATATAATGATAAAAATTTGATTTTAGATTTCCTTTTGTTAAAGATACATCAAACCAAGACCATTGAGGTTTTGAATGCACAACTATCCATTAGATCACCCTTGACTATTAAACCTCCTACATATCCTGTGGGACATCCTAAGAATCCTTTACCCACCATCACACAAAATAAAACTCACAAAAAACCCAAATTTATCCTTTACCCACCTAAGAATAATGTGTTGTAGCAACCGAGTCATAATACCATTGCTCATACATATTACATTAGAAATAATTCGTAGCCAAAAAAACCCACCCCAACACCATTACCTTTTCCTAATCCCATCTTTCCTAGTGCTTCTTGATTATCTCCTCAGGAGTATGATCTTGTTGAACAACTTAAGAATACTCCTGCAAAGATATCCCTATGGGATTTAATTCAAAATTCACCTAACTATCACACTATGCTTCAAACAACCTTACAAAAATTTCTTGTACCTTCTAATGTACAGCCAAATGACATAGAAGACCTAATTCAAGGATTGAATTTTGACATTTTTTTCACCAAAGTGAACTCCCCCTTTGGAAGTGCAAAAACAAAATATTGCTTTCATAATAATATTTTAATACAAAATAATAGGGATAAAGTAAACGCTTGTTGACAATGGCTTCACCCTTAATGTGTGTAGTGTAAATATTTTGGATAGGCTACATGTGGATAAATGAAAAATTCAACCCGATTCCTTATCTATCCATGGATTTGACAATGTAGGAAAATAACCGCTTGGTGTGATCACTTTGCCCATTATAGTTGGGTAGGCTACATTGGAAACACCAATCCATGTTATGCCACATGATATTTCCTATAATCTCATTTTAAGTAGATCGTGGATTCATGCAATGAATGGTGTACCTTCTACTCTTCATCATAAAATTAAAAACATCTACAACAACAAAGTGTACACACTTGATGCTAATACGGTGTCGTATAGTGTCTTACAACTTGACAAAAGTAGAGAAAATACCTTGAACACATTAACACCAACCACACAAGTAGAACCCATGCAAGAGAAACAAAAATATAGATGTCCTAAACCATTCACAATGATATCAATCGATGATTTGGAATTGTTGAATTTCAAACCAACATTCATGGGAGAATACAAGATCATAAACAAAGACTCTGACAAGGGAAAGTAAAAAGTGGTAATGTCAATGCAAAATTTGGAAAATACTTTGAAAGCATCCACCTTAATCACTTTCACACATAGGACACCACCTTACTCAAAAAAAATTGAAGAATAACACAACCAACAACCACCTGATCCAAAAGAAATGAAAAATCTTAATGGAAAAGGTTACAAGCTTATGAAAAAACTTGGTTACAAACAAGGTATTCACAGCCATATAGAACCTAACACGCAAGCAAAAAATCATGTTCTTGGTTATTTTCCTTTGATAGAAATCATCAAGCCTTGATTCAACATCAACACTATCACACAAGATTACTCTAAACCAACTTTAACAATAGTCCATCCTGAACTAATAGACACTAGTGGTCTTGAAATTTATCCTTGGAAAAAAATGAAACAAACAAATACATCTTTTCTTAATGTCAATTTCATCTCACAAAATACTAATGATTTGAGTTCATTAAATTTTACACCCTCCTATAAAGGAGAGAACTAAATCTTGCAATCTACAAAGTCTTGCATAGATATGACATCTACTAAGAAAAAGAGATATTTGTTGCATAATAAAGTTACATCTACCATTAATCAAGAGGATATCTTGTCAAGACTCCTCCAAGATCACTTGATATCCCTCCCTCCAATAAATTGAAAGAAATTTTATTACAAGACTTAATTTTATGCATATCATAGAGTTCATGGCCATGCTACTAATGAATGTAAGGATTTGAGTAGTAAAATCCAACATCTTAAGGAGTTTGGTATTCTTCCTTATGTGGGGGCACCTCATTCCTCTATTTGATACTGATTGTCACTCTAGAATTCATCTTATCAATCATTTTGGCTCATCCTTGTCCTTCTCTAAGTGGGGGCAAGGGGTTAGGTAGCCTTATCCTCATATGTCCCTTGTCGTTTTCTCTTTTGGCTAGTCATTAACCTTTCATGAACATATAAGAGCAAGCTTGGGATGTGGACAACATGTCTTAAGTTGACTCACATGTGACATGCTACCTTTTCATGACGTAGCTCATCAGAAACATATGGACTTGGCATAGGGATTTTTGCATAAGCTCTCATGTCTTCTTCTACTTTAAAGAAATTTCTCACATAGTAATGGTGTTAGCAACCACTTTAAAGTGGGGACATACACCGAAACTCACATTTCATTGTGTGATTTTCTTTTTCTCACGATTTCCTCTCTTGGAAACATTAGGAACAATGTTGCCCAAGATGAGACATTGCACTTGTACTCTCTTGGAAACAATATGAGACCATTTACACTTTTCCTCTCTTGGAGACATTAAACATGATGTTCCCTAAGATGAGACCTTGCATGAACTAAGTAAAATCCCTTTGAAAATTCCTTAAACTATCTTGCACTTACAATGTCTATGAGTTTCAAGCATATCAATTTTTTCTTGCCTCATAGAGATCGAAGATAATTTTGGTGTGGTGCCTTATCAAAGTTATTAGGAGGTATAATTTTGGTATGGTTCAAGTGGTAAGCCCATTCTGAGGCATGACTTTCTCCATAGCCACTTGTGTGTGTGAGTGCATACCAGCCATAAGTGTATGTTTCTCACCTTTTTTGGAATTCTCACCCGATGGACAACCAAGAGTTTCGTCTCCTCAGAGTGAGTATGCATTTTTAGACAAATAGCCTAGATCTGATCCACAACATGTTGGAAAAATGGTCAAATCCTGATCCACCTTTTTACTTTCATTCTTCTCTTCCTTCTATTTATTGCCATTGCATGATCACATATCTTGTTTTGTTGCAAATCATTAAACTTTTGTGTGTCCTTTTGCACTTATGTATTTTTCACTTAGGATCTTGGATCCTCGAGACTTCACCGCCTCCTTCATCTTTGTTATCCTAGACCATTCACATTGGTACAATTGGACCCCTCTCTTGTTTTTCTGAAAATCATTAACCTTTTGTGTGTCCTTTTGTGCTTATGTCTTTTCCATTTAGGATCTTGGATCCTCGGGACTTCACCACCTCCTTCATCTTTTTTATCCCATACCATTCACATTGGTACGATTGGACCCCTCTTCAATGTCTACTTGAGTGTGAGTTTGAAGCAAGTTCATCCTCTCACTAAAGTGGGGGCTAAATGTGTTGCAAAATAATGTGTCTTTGTACATTTTTACACTCATTTGGGTCTTTCTTATGGATGTTGGCCTCATTTTTCCTGGATTTAATGTTGTAATCTAGTCAACGCATTCACATTATGACTTGGATGCTTGTGAATCAATAAGAATTCTATGATGTCTTGTGAAAGTGTTGTGAAGTGTTGTAACACACTTTCACACTTTTATAGGACCTTCTTAATATAGTTCACTTAAATAACCTCTTGTCATCGCTTACCAAGCCTTATTCCAAAGTGTTTTAAATATTTGTAATAAACTCTCACACTTTTCTAGGCTTGTCATCAATAATTATACTTTTCTTATGCCTTAAATGGCCTCATTATGCACTTATAGGCCTTAAAAGTTTTTTTGAGAATAAACTCGATAAACATCATTTAAAATATCTAATTTCTTACACCCACTTAAATTTCCTAAGTGGTACCAAGTCGCCACTTGGGGTGACTTATTTCCATTTGGCTCAAAAATCAAAACAAGTTCAAAGTTTTGGTAGGATATTATTCTCTTAACCTTGAGGTCCTCTTGTGATGTGGTATTTTCAAGAATTAGGGCATAATTATGTATAATATAAGGTTTTATACTCATTTTTACCACCAAAAGTCCTAATTTAATCTCTCTCCTCTCCATTCATCATTCATCATTTACCTCAAGTCAAGCAAGCTAAGGTTTTGGAATTCTAGGCCTTCTAAGATATTCACTTGGGAAATTTCTTCATCCATTGTTGCATAAATTCAAGATCTATCATCATGGAAAATTTCTAATTATTTTCATATTCATGCTTCCTCTTATTTTTTCATTTTTTTTAGTTACCTAAAAGGGGTTTGACAAAGGAAAACACCTATTCCCTAACATTCAACATTTCTCTTTCTCTCTTTGTATGTTTGCAGATTTAGGTACCTTGAAGGCTTGTAGATCATTGGAAGATTGGTTGAAATATTGTTGAAGTCATATCCTTATGAGAAAGATCAAAATATTCGCAAAAAATCATTTATAGTGTCAGAAATCATAATTTCAGATCAAGATACCTGGAGGAGTAGAAAGTGAAGGTTGAGAGCTTCTGTTTCCACTTTTGGATTTTCAGAAAAGCCAAAGCGGACTAAGTCGCCATCAATGAAAAATTAGTTCCACTGTACATTTTTTTCATAAATATATGTAGAATCGGATACTTATTTCGCTAAAATGGGCTCCGATATAGTTTTCTAGATTTGGGACTAAGTTACCCAGAAAGGCAAATTAATCCTAGTAGGCTGAAATCCAAAAATAAAAAAACATTTCTAGTCTTCATTCCAATTTTTAATACATTTCCAGGTATGCACCTTCTATTTCATAGCTTTCTATTTCGTTTGGTTTGCATTTCTAGGTCATTTAGTATGTGTTTTCATATCACAATGTGTTTTCAAACAAAGTGCATTTTCTTGGTTTTTGATTACAAAGTTTCTTTTATCAATTCTTTGCATGTAGGACATTACATTTAGTCCTATTTCAATCACATTAGCAATAGACTTGAGTGAATCCCAAAGTTTTTGTGTAATATCTTTCTCCTTTTAGGTGAAAAGCCCTAGAAGTGTAAGAGAGCATCCTTCTACAAAAATTTGCAGTCCAGTATTTTCCAAGCTTTTGCTTGGTGGTGAATCACTCAAAGCTTAAAATAAACCTTCCTGGGTTTTCCTTTTTGAGAATTGACTCACCTTTGAGTTTGATACTCAATCCAATTAGGATTCCTAGGACCATATCAAATGAACTAATGAGAATAAGTGAGTGTACACCTATTTTCCCCACAATTCATTTTGGTGAACCCGACTTCCTTGAGCATTAATTTTCTAATTTAGAGTCCATTAAAATTCTATATCTATATTTCATTCATTCTTGCATTGCATCTTGCATTAGTGAAATTGCATCTAGGGTTTCTCATACATATTGAAATTGCAACTAGGATTTCTCATATTTGCATTAGTGAAAGAGCATATAGGTTGCATTTTTTCTTTCTTGCATCAGATTATCTCATTTAAAAACTGAAAATTTCATTGTTAATCATCCTAATTTCATTTAGAAACATTCTTTTTGCATTCAAAATTGAAAAAAATTGCATTCAATTGCTTGTCACTAGTTACTTTTTCTTTCTTTCATTTGTATTTTTTTTATTTCCTAACACCAATTCCCTGAATAGGAAACCTATGAACACTATAGAAAATCTGTAATTTTCTATTTTCTTGACAAAAACCTCTACTAGGCCTGAAATTCCCTTTCTAGCATCTTAGTCCCTTTCAGGGTTTCTATCTCAGAACCCTCTGTATGTTGTTTACTATCTATTTCAGCCCTTAGAACCTCAAAATCACACCAGTAGGACCAAGACGCCCTTATTGGTGTCTTAGTCCATGTTAACTTTAACTTTCCAATTTTCAAGGTTTGCAATTGCTTTCCTATGCTTATCTGGGTTGCCTTCGATTTTTTGTTTCAGTTTGTAGAATTATTGTTATTCCAATTTCTTTCATTTCAAGTTTAGTTGTTCAATATTGCATCATGGATATGTGCTTTGGAAATTTTCTGATGTCTCTAAAATCTCTATTAGATGTGTCAAGTTTTACATTTGGTAATGATCCTAATTACATTGAACACACTCATGCTCAATCAATTTCTAATGCATTTCCTCCTCATGATGTTGACATCATTGGAGAAGATGACAACAACATGAATATGTTCCTAAATGATTGTCTTAACAACCTTGAAGATAATGCTTCCTTTTATCCATAAATGAAACAAAAAAGTCCCCTACAATACAACCTCTTGAGATGTTTGGTTACTTACATCTCGAGATTGAAACAAAAGTTGAACCTAAGTTCCCTACAATAGGTGAACCTAGTTCCTCTAAACAAACAAATACTCAATAATCCTATGATAACAAAGTAAAAAATATCCAATCAACCTAGAAAAAACTTATGGAAAGGGTTTCACAATCTTGAGTAAACAATGATGTGATACTAAAAGTGAACATGAAATTCACCAACTCCTAGAGGAAATTCAAACTAATGAAAACACAAAAGGGTTAGGATATCAAGATCCCCCTCACAACATACATGTTCCTAAAGAATACCTAAATATTCATAGTGATGGTATAGTGATCTTTGATTATCCCCCTGATATGAATTTCCTTCTTCCTAAAGAAAAACCAATGATTCATAAAAATGAAAAGGATGATAGGATCACCCTAGGTCTTCTCCCTCAACCTTCAACTAGAGAAGTTGGCAAATCTAGCAAGCATAAAAGGCCTTACAAGTTACAAAAACTATTTAGTTTCCTTTTCTACCACCTGAAAGTGAAAAGAAACTACAATTACTTTTGAGCAAAGAACTAATAACACTACCACCAATAAAGGATGGACTAGTTCTATATCCTAAAGATGAAAAAGTTCCACTTTGTCGATACCACCGAACTCTCATGCACAATACCAATGAGTGTTGTGCATTCAAGTTAGTTGTACAAAATTTCACTTTGATGGAAATGATTTCTATGAATTGATTGCTTAGCATATCATTTTGTCATGTAATAGTTGTAGAACATTATGTTCTCACTATTACATGATCTTTCTCATCATCTACCTCAGCTCATTCTTGTCTTGCACTTAGTGGGGAAAGAATTAGATAGCCTTTTCCTAGTAATGCATTTGTCCCTTAGGTTCATTGTCTACCTTCCACTTATACAGACTGAGATTGGGAGAAGGATGACCTACTTTAGGCTAATTCACATGAGCTTTACTGGCATTTTTACTTTCCTTTTTGTATTTCTTTTTATGATTGCATGTAACATGATCCCTTGTATCATTCTGATATTCTCCTTTTCTTTCTTTGTGCATTCCTCTATTTGTACCTTCATTCTTCTATATGTCATAAATCTTAGCCTTGTCATTGATCTTTTCTTTTCATGTTTTTCTAGTGTTTTCCTTTTGGGGATGATGCAAGGCATCGAGACACCCAATGTCACTTCCATGTTGACACAAAATATTTTCCTTATCTTTTCTTTTCCTTTTATTTTTATCTTGTTTTTTCCTTTTGGGGATGACGCAAGGCATCAAGACACCTTATGTCTCTTCCATGTTGACCCAAAAGGTTTTTTTTTTTGCTCTCTTTGTGTCATTCTTCCAGTTCTATACGTATTTGGGGAATGATATCATTTTCGAGCTCTCTAATATCATTGTAGCAAAGACAAATACTGACCCCAAAGCCATAGATCCCTTCTATGCTTTTGGGGGGCAACCCTCTTTTCTCTTTTCCTTTTCCATGTTTGTCTAGTTTAAATTAATTGCTCACATCATGGTGTTTGGAAATTCCGTTAAAGTGGGAGCATACATTGGCATTATCTTTGGCATTATTTCATTTGCATTTTCCATGTTCCTTGATGTGCTTTTCTTATTTCACGTGATGTGTTTTTCTCTTTGTGGTGAAATTGGGAGTAATTTCCTTCACGAGCTTGATCTATCTTATCATATTACATTCCTCTTAGTGGTAATGTGACACACTACATTCCCTAGGTTTTGAATATTTTATCCTTTGATTGGTCCTCTCTTGGAGACATGGGGAACAATGTCCCCTAAGATTAATACCTTGCATGAATTAAGAAAAATCTCTTCAAACATCCCTCTTTCTTGTTGTGTTGCATTTCTCTCTTTTTACCTTATTAATATTCATTTATATATGGCTTTAATATGGTCCCCTGGTGCTCATGTAGTGAGCAACTAGCTTCACTAGCCCTTGTGAGCATGCATTTTTATTTTTTTCCTTATCATGGTCATGGGGGTATGGATTTGATATGGACCTCTTGGGGCTCACCTAGTGAACAAATAGCTTCACTATCCCTTGTGAGCATGCACCTTTTTTTGCATAGTGGGTATCACGTTCCACTTGTAAACCTTTTCTGGACAAATAGCCTAGACTTGGTCCATAGCACATTGGACGGCCAATCGAAGCTTGATCCATTGCATTTTTTTTTCTTTTTATTTTTATTTTTCCTTGTTCTATCTTTGATGGTGTATGTTTGTGATTTGGCTATGGCTTCATATATCATCCACAAGTGTGTTCCTTTATTCCTATGTTGGTCTATTCAAGGATCTTGATCTTGGGGGCTTGGCCACCCTCTTGTTCATTGTCATCCTATATTACTAGAATTTGTACATTTGAACCCCTCTTGATTGTTTGGTTGACTACTTTAATGTGAGTTTGAAGCAAGTTCATCCTCTCACTAAAGTGGGGGCTAAATGTAGTGTAGGAAAATGCATACTCTTGCATTTTCATACTTGTTTGGGCCTAAGTTACTTTATTTATCTATATTTAGGTCTTAATTGGTCCTATTTTTCATCCACAAGCCTAATTAACTATATCATTTTTTGCAAAATCCCAATAAAAATTAATGGATAAATGATAATTTAATGGTTTTGGCTAAGGTCCCTGATTTTTGGGTCGGGACTAAGATGCCACCTAAGGAGTCTTAGTTACTCTCAAGCTTTTTTTAGGATTTAATTTTAAATTCTTGCAGGATATGGCCTCCTTTAGTTAATGAATTCATATGTCAGCTTGTTGTAGTGTAATTTCATGATATTGAGCATGAATAGGTATAAATGCAAGGTTCATTCATTATTTCCAAAACAAGTCTTTTTTGAAAGCATTCCTAATAGAATAATTGAGTTCACAAGAGAATTCAAGAGAAATTCATCAAGAATTTGAAGTCATCATCAAAATTCAAGCATCATATCAAGGATATTGTTGCATCATTTGTGTTTTCGATCCAACATTTGTGATGTAGGGTTTTGATTCAAGCAAGAAATTCAAGTTAAGATCTACATTCAAGCTAGCCATTTCACAAAAGTTTGTAGACTTCATAGCAAGGGTTTGGTGAGTTGTAACATTGTATGTTGTTCATTCATCATTTCCCCCTATTTCATTTTAGTCCAAGGTTTAATTACCAACAAGTTTTTTGACCAAGGAAAACCCCCATTTACTAACAATCAACAAGTTTTTCTCCTCTTGTGTGTTTGTGATTACAGATTTAGGTTGAAGACTTGAAGATCATTTGGACTGAAAATTTGCAAAGTTGTATTACAAATTTTTCATCTTCACGAAAACTCACCTACATGCCAAATTCAAAAGTTTGAAAACCTAAGATTAGAGAAGAAGGAAGTGCATACCTTGGACCTTAGCACCACATTCAAAGATTTTAGAAATCTAGAATGGGACTAAGTCACTGCCTAGGGCATGTCTAAGTCCTCTTGAGGTTATTTTTTAGAAATTCTTTCAGATCTGGTTTCGATATCTGAAGATTCCTCATTTTCCCCAAAAAATAGCAATGGGAATAATACAATAGTAAGGGAATATTAGTCCACCATAACACTTTTAGATAGCTTCTTTACATTTCCAGAATCCTTGTTACATTTCTATAACTTCTAGGTACACATACCCTAGTTTTTTGTTGCATAATTTCATTATTTACATCATTCATTTAGCTTGCATTATTAGGTTTTGTGAGTTGAATGCTTATTTGTCTTTTCCAAGATTTTTCTTGGTGGTGAACCCCTCAAAGCTTAAAAGAACCCTTCCTAGGTTTTCCTTGTTGAGAATTGACTCACCTTTGAGGTTGATGTAGTGTAGAAAAATGCATACCCTTGCATTTTCACACTTCTTTGGGACTTCCTTGCTTTATTTATCCTTCTTTATGTCTTAATTGGTCATATTTTGCATCCACAAGCCTAATAGACTACATATTTTTTTGGCTAATCCCAACAATCATCAAAGGAAAATTAAGCATTAAATGCTTCTATCTATGTGTCTCTTATTTTTTGGGTCAGGACGAAAATGCCACCTAGGGCTTCTTAGTCCCCCAAAGATCTCGGGACCCTGATTTTGAACACACCTAAAAGGTCCCTTTTTGGAGTCTATGCCCCAAGAATCGAGCCTTGGGGCTTATTTTTAGGATTTAATTCCAAATTATAGCGAGATTTAACATCCTTCAATTAAGTTTTTTCTTATGTCGGCTTGGTGTGATGTAATTTAGAGATATTAAGCATAGATAAGTATAAATACAAGGTTTGTTCACTCATTTTTCATATCTAAGATAGTAAAAATATATCTAAGCATCCAAGCATTCAACTATTGATTCAAAAGTAACTCTTCAAGCATTTGGAGCCATCATCAAGATTCAAGCATCATATCAAAGGATATTCTTATATCATGTGTGTTTTTGTGCTAACATACATGTGATGTAGGTTTTTGATTCAAGCAAGAAATTCAAGCAAGATCTATCAAAGCATTCCATTGATTCAAGATCTACATTCCAATTAGCCATTTCACACAAGGTTACAAACTTTACAACAAGGGTTTGGTGAGCTTTGTAACATTTCATGTTGTTCATTCATCATTTCCCTCCTTTATTTCATTCTATTTCAAGGTTTAATTACCAACAAGGGGTTTGACCAAGGAAAACTCCCATTCACTAACATTCAACAAGTTTTCCCTCTCTTGTATGCTTGTGATTATAGATTTAGGTTGAAGAATTGAAGATCATTTGGAGTGCAAGATTGAAAAGTTAAAAAGTTTCATCACAAAGTTTTCATCTTCACGAAAACTCACCTATGGTCAAATCTAGAAGTTTCAAAACTTGAAATCTAAGAGGAAGCAAGTAAGGCCCTAGGGAGTCTTAGTCCTCCCAGGGGTAGTTTTTAGAGATTCTTTGAGATTTTATTTCGAGATTCGAACGTTTTGCATCTTCCCCAAAAAATAGCAATGGGACTAAGATAACAGTAAGGGCTTCTTTGTCTTCCCTCGAATATTTTGACAGCTTCTTTGCATTTCCAGAATCCTTACAACATCACCAGAATTCCTAGGTACACACATCCTATCTTTTTGTTGTATAATTTCATCATTTGTATCTCTCACTTAGCTTGCATAACTAGGTTTTTTAGGTTGAATTCTTATTTGTCTTTCCAAGCATTTTCTTGGTGGTGAACCCTTAAAATACTAAAATCCCCCTTCCTAGGTCCTCCTAATTGAAAATTGACTCACCTTGTGAGGTTGATAGTCAATCCATATAGGATTCCTAGGTAATATTTGAATGATTTGTGGGAAAAGGGGGTGATGTTATACACCCCCCTATATTTTTTTCTCCAAATCAATTGATATTCAATCCAATTAGGATTCCTAGGACCATATCAAATGAACTAAGGAGAATAAGTGAGCGTGCTTCTATATTTCCCATGGTTCAAAAACTCCTATGCAAAGTCATATGTTTTTGAATCAAACTATATCATCAAACTATACCATGAATGAGTATGTCACATGTGAGTCAAATTAAGGAATTTTGTTCACATCCCAAGCTTTCTCTTATATATACATGAAAGGTGATCAATTATCCAATGAGACAATGGCAAGTGATATATGAGGACAATGCAATCTAACCCCTTACCACCACTTACTGCAGAACAAGGATGAGTCAAGAAACATGCTAGAGTGAAAATCAATGTTAATTAGAGGAAAAAGGTCCCTAAACACAAGGAAGAGCACCACACTCCTTAAGATTTTAAGATTTTTTACTCAAAACCTTACATTCATTAGTAGAATGATCATGAAATCTATGATATGTGCAAAACAAATGTTTGTAGTAAAATTGATTTCATGTTCTTGGAGGGAGGGATATCAAATGATCTTGGAGGAGTCTCAACAAGATACCTTCTTGATCCAAAGTATAAGATGTTCCTTTATTTTTTTAACAAAAAGATCTCTTGCTTAATACAAGGTGTCATACCTACACAAGACTCTTTAGATTGTGATATTTTGTACTCTTCTTTAAAGAAAGGTGTAAAATCTAATGAGCTTAGATCATTAGTATTTTGTGTGATTACATTGACATTAAGTGAAAATTTCTTTGTTTCTTTCATTTTTTTCAAAGAATAATGATCAAGACCACTAGTGTATATCAATTCAGGATGGATTACTATTGGATTTGGCTTAGAGGAATCTTTTATGAGAATGTTGATATTAAGTGAAGGTTTGTTTGATGGTTTGATTTATATCAAAGGAAAATAACCAATACCACAAGTTGTTTCTTACATGTTAGGCTCTATAGGGATATGGATACCTTGTTCTTGAGCACCGCATCCTTTTCCACTATAACCAAGTTGCTTCATAAGTTCATAACATCTTTCACAAATCTTTTTCATTTCTTTCGGATTCGGTGGAACTGTTGATAGTCTATCTCACCAAAGTTTGTTGTGTAATTTTTTTTTTTGTTCTAAAGTAGTTGAGGTTGATGCTTTCGAACGGTATTCTAAATTTTTTGTTGACATTACTGCTTTTTCTTTTCCCTTTTCAGAGTCTTTGTCTATGATCTTGTATTCTCCCATGAATGTTGTTGTGAAACCTAACGAACCCCAATCATCTTATAATAGCTTCATGACTTCTTCAAGATTTTTTTCTTTGTATTCTTGTTGCATGGGTTCCGCTTGTGTAGTTGGTGTCAATTTTTTCAAAGGATTTTCTTTATCTTTGTCAATGTTCAGACAACTACTTGGTTTAGGATCAGCTTTGAGTATGTACACTTTGTATTTGTAGGTCCATACTTCATTTTGTGATGCACAATAGAAGGCACCCCATTCATTGCATGAATCCATGGCCATCCTAAAATAAGATTGTATGATAGGTAATGATGCATAACATGGATCAATTTTTCTAATGTGGTCTTTCCCAATTTAATAGGTAAAGTGATCAAACCCATTGATTTTTTTCCTACATTTTCAAATCCATGAATAGATAAAGAATCAGGTTGAAATTTTTATTTATCCACACCAAGCCTATCTTGAAGGTTTACACTACACACATAAAGAGTGAAGCCATTGTCGATAAGGGTTATTTTTATTCCTATTCTATTATATTTTTCTATTTTCATGAAAGCATCACATTATTTTTGCACCTCTAAAGGAGGGAGCTCACTTTGGTGGAAAATAATGCCAATATTTATTCCTTGAATTACGGCCATTATGTCATTTGGTTGTGCATTAGAATGGATAGGATCTTTTTGTAAAGCTCTTTGAATCATGTTTGATAATGAGGAGAGGCTTGAATAAGGTCCCATAAAGATATCTTAGTAGGATTATTCATTAGTTGTTCAAAAATATTATACTCCTTTCCACTTTGTGGAGGTAAATGAGGAGGGCTAGGTAAGATAGGGTTAGGAAATGGGAGAGGTGTTGAAGGTGTTTCTTTTGGTTGTGGATGTTTTCTAGTGTTATATGTATGAGAAACGATATTAGGAATCTACTACTACAAAAAAACATTCTTAGGTGGGTAAAGGATAAATTCAAGTTTTTTTTAGTTTGTGGATTGTGTGAAGGTGGGTAAAGGATGAGTTGAGGTTGAAAAATATTAGCATCCCTTAGTGAGTGAGATTCTAGTGTTACTTCATAATCTTCATCTAAGGAAACTATATCATTATTGCTAATTTTATCCTTTTCTTGCACCAAGATATCCTTCCTAGAAGGAGAGTTTTTAGGAGAACTACAAGCTAGATGTTCATGACATTCAAAGGTTGTTTCTTCTAAAAGAAATTTATCATACGAGTAAGGGAGGTTAGAATATCTTCTTTATCAATAGTGGGGATATTAAGAGAAGGCTCAATTCAGTTGTCCATGGCATCATCATCTTTCTCTAAGGTCTCATTATCTTGTGCCATACTATCTACCCTTTTAGGAGATCTTATAAGATGTTCATCACATTCCATGGTTAGATTTTGTAAAGTAGCTACATAATAAGTAGGGAAGCCATCAAGAGAAGGAAAACTATGATTTTCATGCTTACCAAATAGATCTTTCCAAATGGTAGGAGCATTAGGAAGGGAGGAACAATATTCTCATGAATCTCAATAGGTCCATCTTCTAACACCAACCTACCCTCTTTGCATAAATGAGGGATATTAGGAGAAGGAAAATTTTGATTTTTATGGCCCGCTAAAACATTCTCACAAGAAAGGGATGAATGGAGACTACGTAAGGTGATGTTTATAAAAAAAATTATGATCTCATATTCTTGTTTTATAATATCTTCCAAAAGGGGAGGAGGAGAGAGACAATCAAGACTTTAATGATGATCAATGATTGTATCTTCTTTCACCATGATACCTTTGTCACTAGTAGGAGAGGTATTAGGACAATAACAATTATGGTTTTCATGATTGTCTATGCTTGTATCTTCTTGTATCACACCATCCTCACCAATAGTAAATTTAATATAAAGGATTGTGTCAATGGTTTGATCTAATTTAGATCTAATACGTTCTCATAAATATGAAAGATAGTAGAAGGATGTCTAACATTCTTCTTAATGACCTCATTGTTGTACTATAAATTGAACTCATAAGAGGGGATGTTGTACTTATGTAATCCATTTTTAACCATATCAAAGCCACATCTCTTGAAATAAAACATGCTATTACGGAAAAGTAAATAAAGTGCAATTCAATGACCTAAAGTGAAATGTTTAAATGCAATTTTTATATTTGAAACAAGGTAATTTGTTGATTACACTATGTAATACCCCGAAAGATGAAATGTTGTAAATGCAAATTTTTTATAGAGAAATGCATGAAAGGAACCACTTTAAGCTAGATTTAATGAAATGCATGTAACACAAAGTCAACCCACTAAAACATATAATCAATGGAAAAAAATAGAAGTGAAGAAACAAGGTTTTTAATGTTGTAAAAGGCATTTTTAGATGTGCATTGGGAATTATTCACCCAAGGTGGCGAATGAGTCCCAATGGGGTATTTTTTCAAAAAATTGAAGATTTTTAAATGATTTTTATGCTTTTAGTTTGTATGATGTGTAACCTAAGTGCAAATGTAGTTTTTAGATGATTTTCAATGATTTGAGATGCAAAAATGCAAGCTATATGCACTTTCACTAATGCAAGACTTTGAAACCCTAGAATGCCAATTAACTAATGCAAAACCTAATGCAATGTTAATATAAGTTAAATCTAGGATGATGATGCACTCCAAATCATAATTAATGTATTCTAAATGTAGGTTCACCAAAATTTAAGATAGAATTTTATCGCCATTGAGGGTTTTAAGACCTAGGGCAACAAACTTTCTATGCTCGACATTCAAGGACAAACCCTAGAGATCTCAACCACAACTATGCAAAGGAGAAATAGATCTTGCAATAGGGTTTTCCTAGGGTATGATTATGAAGTAATGAGGGGTTGACCACCAAGCTAAGACTTGGAAAGATAAATGTAGTGCAATATCTAATGATTGAACTAAATGAACTATAAATAAAAATAAATTAGAACAACAAACTAGAAAAGCACAAAGGAGCACCTAGAAACCTGAAGATGATTGGAATGAGCTCAGAAATGCTAAAAAACTTAAAAACATTGCCTACTAGGACTCATTCACAAATCTAGGTGAATTGGTCCCAGATTAGGGTTTCTACACAAGAACAGGTTTCTAGAAAAAGGGTATCTGAAATTGCAAAAACCTAAAAATTGACTTAACTTGGGACTCATTCACCAATCTAGGAAAATGAGTCCAATTAGGGTTTTCTAGAATTTCAAAGTCTAAATCTGGTCTTCATTGTCTGCTCTTTCTGTTCCACTTTGTTTCCAGATCTCAAACTCTAATTTTGGGGATGTAGGTGACTTTTTAGTGGAGATTACAACTTGGAAAATGGGGAAACAACTCCAAAAACTTTCTTCAAGATTGAAGCCTATTCTTCAATGATCCTCCATGCTCCAAGACACCTAGATTTACAATCACACATGTAAAGAGTTGAAAAAATTGTTGACTATTAGGGAATAGGGGTTTCCCTTGGTCAAACCTCTTTTAGGTAATTAAACCAAATGATGAAATAATGAAATATGAACATGAAATTAATAACATAGGACATGAAACATGAGCAATGATACCTTGAATGATGTATTGTAAATCTAAAACTCGACATTAAATTACATAAAGGATGTAGATCTTGATTTTGGATCTTCAATGTTATATCACAAAACTAGCTCAATATCATGTGTAATGTTTTAAATCATTGACATGAATATGGATCTTTAATTGCTACAATAATTTATGAATAATTCTTCCATTGAATGCCTAAAATTAATCTTGAATTCTCTCTTGATGATCTTGTAAAGTCTTGGAATGCTTAACTCTTGAGTGCTTGACTTGATAACATAAATTCTTAGTGAAATAATGTTTTGAGACCTCATTTATATAGGTAATCCATCTAATATCTCATGCATTAGATCCTAAAGGCCGACATACATGAAATTTGAACTTAAAACCTAGTTTTCCCTGCTCAAATCCAAAAAAATCCATAAATGGGACTCATACACCACTTTTGGTGAATGGATCCCACCTAGGGGGACTCATTCACTCAAGGTGGCAAATGAGTCCACACCCTAGATTTCTAGGGTGGTTTTTTAGAATTTTTTATATTTTAGATGATTTTATTAGGTTTTTAGCTAAAATAACCTTGGGCTGCACAATATTGGATCTTAGGGGCCTATTAATTATTATTATAAGGTAATGAATTCAGTAGGTCCCAAAATCCAATGTCAAAGTGTAAATAAATACACTTTATAACAATAAATTAAGGAGAAAATAGGTTTATTTAGCTAAAAAGTGACCTAAATCCAATGTGAATGTGTAGAACACATTACAACACTAGATTAGCTCCACTTAATTTACAAGCCTCCTAAATTTAATGTGAAGGTGACAATAAATACACTTTACAACAATAAATTAGGGAAAATTTAAGTTTATTTAGCTTAGAAGGGCCCAAGACCTAATGTGGATGTGTAAAAACTCATCACAACACTAGATCAAGGTGATATCAACTCCAATTTATCATTAATTATTCCCAAATCAAGCAATGAAAATGGGGAAAATTTTATGTCATTACACTTTCTAAGCCTTTGCTTAGTGTTGAACCCCCCTTTTTGTTTACTCACACCTAAGAAAACCTTATAACAACCCCTTCCCTCAATTGAGTCACTTGGTTAAGGGATCTCTAGGGTCTCCTTGAATGAACTAGAGAAAAATAGGATAGGTTGGATCCCATCTTCCCACATTTTCCCCCTATTTCCTTGTGCTCAGTTATATTAAGGGTTTATAAGTGAAATAAAGAAAAATAGGTAAGCGGGAGAAAAATGAGATTGATGAACTCAATTAGGGACCTATTATTCTTCAATTAATTACGAATTGAGATCCACACAATGAAAGGACTATCAACCTTGAGGTGTGTCAAGTTAAATTTTGAATTTTTTATTTCCTTTTTTTGCAAGGATAGGGGTCCTGACTAAATAGAACTTTGGGGAGAAAGATTAAAAATAAAAAAAAAACTCCAAAATGCAACCTAAAACTTGGATCTTGAAGGTTAAGCTCAATAATGATGGAACCAAAAATAAAATTGAAGATTTGAGAGAGATAAGAAAGTATGTACCAATCACCAAAATTGCTCTTTTGAAGTTGACCTAGGACTCATTCGCCGAAGGGTGAATCATGAGTCTTGGTTTAGGGTTTTATTTCAACTTTCAAGAGCCTTTGCTACAGATATAAATCTCCAATTTGCATAGGTTTCAAGTTTAGAGTGTTGGAAATAAAATTTTTAATTGAGTTTCCATGAGATGAAAACTTTCTTGACAACTTTTTCAACTTCAAATTTTCTCTTCAAGAGATCTTCAAGATATCTTCCACCTAAATCTACAAACACAAATCAAGAGGGAAAAATACTTTTTTTTGGTGAATGGGGGTTTTCCTTGGCCAAACCCTATTTTGGTAGTTAAACCTTGTAATGAAACAATGAAACATGAAGGAATGATGAATGAACAAAGCAATGTCACAACTCACCAAACCCTTGGATGAACCTTGGAATGTTGATCTAAAACTAGCATGAAATGGATTCAATATATTTGAATCTTGATCTTGAAACTTGATTTGAAACAATGTCTTGAATGCTTGAATGGATCATGAACTCTACATCAACATATTAGCTCAAAGAACATGTATTATTCAAGAAGACTTTAACATGAAAATAGGATCTTGATTGTTGTAATAATTCTTCACTAAATATTCTCTTGAATGCCTTGAAATTCTCTTGAAATGTTCTAATAATTATCTTGATCTCATGAAAATATTCTAGGTGAAAAATAGTGAAATGGCCTTATATTTATAGATATGTAACATCAACTTCCTGAAATTCAAATAACACAAGCCAACATATGAATGTAGATTTGAAATTATTAAAATATCACCAAAAACATAATTTAAATTTAGTTCCTAGGTCTAAGTGAGGACCCATTCACCCATGGATGAATGGGTCTTAGGTCACTTACCTAAGATGCACAATTCTCAATGATAAGTGTTATGTTATTGTGCATTAATGAATGTTGGGTTTTCCTCTTTGTAAATTACAATATATTAGACTTTGATTTTTATTAAAGGGTCCAATTGAGCAAAATTAACCTCAATTAGTTAATAAATCCCTAAATAAGTGTGAAAGTGTAAAGAGGTACACTCTATAACAATAAAAATAAGGCACAATAAAGTCCATTTTAATTAATAGGGCCCTAAACTTAATGTGAATATAAAATGAATATTAAAAAACTAAATTAAGGCATAATTAAGTTCATTTTAATATTTAATTCCCAAATTAAATATGAAAAAGGGATACATTTTCTTATACTACAATTGAATGTGTATTCAAACTGTTGTTAGTAGAAGTGGATTATTTTATTTAATCTATGCATGGATAAGGCACCAATCTAGGTCACTTCTTGTTCAACCCCAAAAGGAATAAGTCCAAAATTGAAATCTAATTTTACATTCTCACAATTGTTTGTTTACATTTTCACACTAATCTTAGAAAGTCTCAGAGGGTTTCAAATATAACAAGCTATATTTATATGATCCTCATTTATTGTGTAAAATTCATATTTTTTATTACATTATTTGTATCTTAGAGTATCATGAAATGATGTTAGAAGGGAAACCCTCCTAGGTTTTGTAGAGCCTAAAGAGTAGAGAATATTTTTTTAACTTATCTATTAATTTGGCCATTGAATTTAAATTCTTGAGCATTAGAATTAGATTACCTATAGAGACAACCAGATAACCAGCTGGAATTAAAAATAAACCAATAATTTTTACCTTATTTTATTTAATGAAAGATGTTACCTTGAGGATTTGTGGGATTTTAATACTTGATAATGCATGACAACATATATTTAAGGATATATTTTGAGTCTTTCAAAATCACTACTACTTCATCCTTTTGTTTAGATCATCAATTCCTCAATGTAGAAAAAATTCTTCTCATCACACATGTGCTCTAGACCATATTTTTCATCATAGTTAAAACATAACTATTTGGCCCTTTTTTATTTAATTTATTAAGAATTTTATCTTTCATGTTGAATAGATAATAGTGTATGAGTCTTCGCATCTTTCTTTCTATCAAATTCCTCCCTTTGAGAAGTTAAAATAATTTCATTTATCTTATTGACCTAATTAAATACTAAGATATATAGCTTCGATAAAATATGTACACCTAATATTGGATGTGATACTTTATTCCACTAATAAATATTCATCTATGATTTTTCCACTCACAATGATAAATCCAAGAACTATTAAATTAAACCCTTCCTAGATCCTGTTTGGCATAGTTTCAATAATTTGCCATCATGCTATCACAATAGTGTGACTTTAAAATTCATCAATGACCCTTATTATTCTAAGCACAAATCCACCTATACCAGATATATTACTCTAGTTCTAGATGTAAGGAATTCACTATAACATTTTATCATTTATAATTCCATGTACATTAAAATAATTTTCTATTTTGTTTATCTACATGGGTCCTTCCCATCAAAATTGTGCATATCTACCTTTATATCAAGTTTTTAGAACAAGTATGAATGCTATCATTTTGATCTAGATTAGTTTTCCTATTTATCCTCCTTGATTGCTTGAAAATCACATTTTTTATTTTTTAAGACATCATTGGGATGAATCCTCGGAATTTGATTTTTGCATTCTTGATATAAGCCATTTATTCCATATATAATTTTATCTTTCAATTTTTTATTTTCTATCTTTCATGGTGATTATATCCATTTTCTCACTTAAATGACTATTAAATATAATCCTTAAAAAAATCCATATATATGGAACCCTTATACTCAATTATTAGATCTATCTTTGTTTATTTGGACTATTTTGATTCCTTCCCTTACCTCTTTTTGAAGTCCCCATCATGGTTCAAAAAAAATATTTTGTAATAAATAACACTAGAAAACTTAATTAGTATAAAAAATATCTTTAAATTATGATGGCCTATAGTTCACTTGTCAAGAAAAACCTCCAAGAAATTTATTGATTTATAGCCTTGATGGAGTATTTGGTGAAACCCATAATTTCATAATATTTCTTTAAATTCTAGTTTACAATGATCTCAAATCTATACTATGAATATTCACTATATCCTTGATCAACCCTCTATAATTTAGAAAAAAGTAATGTTTTATATCCATAATAGTGAATTTTATGGAGACCCTAATTTTATAAGATTCTTTAAACCTACTCTAAATAACCTCAAGTCTATAATATGGTAACTTGAGTATGGTTGTAATGATGGAAAAAGGTCCCCCCTAACATGGCCTTTATTTAGTGTTGCAATGTGTCTAACATATTCACATTAGGTCTTGGGCCCTTGTGAACTAAATGAGCTTATTGATGCATTATTTGGAATGTTGTAAAGCATTGTAACACACTTTCACACTTTTCTAGGGTTTTATTTAATAATTCAGGTTCTTTATGCTTTAATTGGCCTTTTTACATCCACAATCCTCGTTTAATGCATCTTTTCAAGGATGTTCCTGACACAAATCAACATCCAATCATAATTCAAATGTTTTCAGGTTGTGTGGCCTAGATTTTATGGTCTAGGACTCATTTGCCACCTTGGTTGAACAAGTCCCACTTGGGGTTTTGGGTCCCAATCTTGGTTTGACACCTTTCTAAGCATTTTTTAAAATGGTCCCATAATTTATGCCTAATGGGACTCATTCACCACCTTGAGTGAATGAGTCTCGTGTGACCCAAAATTAAAATTAATTCAAACTTTTGGCAATATTTTACCCTCCTAGATTTGATGTCAGCTTGTAGTGTTGTAATTTTGGGTATTCTTGCATAATTTAGTATACAAGGTTATTTCACTCATTTTACACCTAGACAATTGAATGAGCATTCATAATAGCATGTTTGAGTTCACAAGAGAATTCAAGTGTTCACAAGAGTATATTTAAGATTATTTCTAAGGCATTCAAGGGTAGAATGCTTCATCAATCATTGCAGAAATTCAAGATTCATTATCATGTTAAGGATATCAAGCATCAAACATGTTATTTATCTAGTTTTGTGATGTAGCATTAGAGATCCAAGATCAAGCATTGTTCTACACCTATTATCAAGATCAAGATCTACATCATTCATGGCCATTTCATGTTGAGTTGCAGATTTACAAGATAGTATTTACTAGACATCATTCAAGATATCATTGTCCATGATTTATGTTCTTTGTTTCATTTTTCATGCCTTCATTTCATTATCTCATCATTTGGTTTAGTTACCTACAAGGGGTTTGACTAAGGAGAGCCCCTATTCCCTAACAATCAACACTTTTTTTCTCTCTTTGTGTGATTGCAGATCTAGGTGATTTGAAGACTTGAAGATCCTTTGAATATTAGGTTACAAGTTTGAGAGAAGTTGTCAAGCCATCATTAGGTTTTCATCTTCACAAAAAGACACCTATAGGTCTGAAATCGACAGTTTCAGATCCAAAAAAAAGTCGAACAGAAAGAGTAGAAATTGAAGACCAAATTCAAACCTTGAATTTCTAGAAAACCCTAACTGGACTCATTCACCACTTCTAGTGAATGAGTCCCAATTTAGGTCATTTTTTTAGATTTTTTCATATTCAAATACCCATTTGCCAAATTCCTATTCCTACACAAAAATCCAGATCTAGGACTGATTCGCCTAGCTTGGAATTTGAGTCTCGGTGAACATTAAATTTAGAATTTATAGCATTCTAGAGCCTCATTTAGTCATCTCCATATTTCCACTTGCACACATTTCATCTAGTATCTTTCTATTTTGTTTTATTTGCAATTTATAGGTCATTTAGTGAAAGATTGCATTGAATTAGGGTTAAGCATTTTGATTTGCATTGCATTTGTCTTTCCAAGTTCTTACTTGGTGGTGAACCCCTCATTAGTTTACAAGAAACCCCTAGAATAGCCCTATTTCAAGATCTCTTTCTCCCATTATCATCATTTGATTGAGATCTCTAGGGCATCCTTTAATGTGGAGCATAGAAAGCTTGTTGCCCTAGGTCCTAAAACCATTGGGGTGACAATTTTCTATCTTATAATTCCCTTGATCAACCCTTCAAAACTTAGAAAAACCACCAATTTGAGAGATAAATGTGCTTCACACTTTAAAATCTTGATCTAAAAAAATCAACTTATGAATAATAACAAAATTTACAATATGATGATCATAATTTAACCACTAACTCTTATATGTACCATAATTATTTCTTGGATGCAACCTATTCTAACTCAATAAACTATATAATACTATATTATTGATCATATAAATTAATTAAGATTTAAGGTATCCAAGGAGACTACTCATAAGCCTTTTCACAGTATCTAGGATTAAGGGCATAAAACAAGGATTAAAATATATCAAAACATAGTTAATAATTAGTTTTCAAAGTCTAAGATGGTCCTAGCTTGATAGGATAAAATGTTATCCATATTTTTTATGTGTGTTCAACCTACGGCTAAATAGTTTAAGAATTCATGTGTACCAATTTTTCACACAATATTACCTTAAGTATGTTAATCCTTTTCTCTTTGATTTGAGTTACACACTACAACCAAGAAGCATGTGCTAGAATTACTTCATTCACAAATTTATCATAATCAAAGGATGAATGTTTCTATTAGAATATAAATATCAATGTACATATCAAAGAATTATTACAATCATGGGGTATATATTGGAACCTATTTTCTAGCCTCACCTTATTTATTTATGCATATTACAGGAATACCATATACACACTTACAAAATTTTAACAAGTAAAACTATATAAGCATGTATAATGCATCCAAAAATACATCATAGGTTCATGCATGATGTAATACAATTCTACAATTAAACTACTTATCCTATAGATAAGTGTTATTTTTGGCACATCTTATAATGGATATTATAACATGTCACAAACAAATATTTATCATATTACATTATTCTATTAAGTACTTGAGAAAATTAATTACAATACCTTTCTCTAGGGATGATTCTTCATACTACCAAACCTTACACACAAATTTTGTTTACATCTCTTGAATTTTTTCCTTATACATGATAAAATTATATTATTGAGAGGGATTTAGCTCTCACAATGAATTCCTTAATAAAATTTCTCACCATAATGTTTTATCCTCTTCCTCTGTATGCTACTTCTTGGAAAATATTAAAAGATCTTATTCTTCTCAATTGAACTATATTTCTTAAGACATTCAATCTACCATTAATGAGCATGGAATAGGTGTGCCACATTCTTCTTTAATAAATATTTTGCATAGATTAGATTTATTTTGCTCTATTTTTTTCTTGTTGGGATCATGACATTTACCTATTTTCTCTCTTTTCTTCCAATATATAATCTTTCATTTAATTCTAATATTTTTCTAACCAAGATAGATATGATCATTCCTATAATTTTCATTATGTGACACATGGAATCATTAACTCCCCCTATCACTTAAACCAAAAAAATGACACTCTTGGAAATTTATAGTTTTTCCACTTATTATCCAAAATTTTATTTCACATTCATTTTGGGTTAATCATAGTAAAATCATATATAAAACTACACAATAATTAACATTAATAAGACAATAAATTATGACATGATTCAATAAATAATAATGTTTTTAAGATACTTATGGAATGCTTCTCAACATGTAATTTAAATCATGTCATAAAATCACAAGCATACCAAGATAACACTAAGAATCATGTGGCTAGGTAGTCACTTTAGTAATTGACACATTGTATACACGAGTTTAGTTCCAATTTAGCATCTAAAGAGAAATATGAATTTTTACATGATATTAATCCTCTTTTCTTTTGTCTAATATAACTTGTTGTCTACATACTTGAACAAACATCAAATAAATCTAAGATAAACAATATTGATTTTAATATGCTTATGGCATGCTTCTCATCATGTAAATTAAATCATGTGATCAAATTATAAGCATACCAAGATAAAACTAAGCATCATGTGGCTAGGTAGTCACTTTGGTAATTCAAAAATTGTATACATGGCTTGGTTCTAATTTAACATCTAAAGAGAAATGCGCCTAGATAGACTAAATATTTGGAACCTAATTGAAGGAATTATAAACAACAAAAAGGAGGATTTTTGGTTGTTTGGAGGGGACTTTAACTCTCCTCCATATCCTTCAAAAAAGTGTGGAGGACTTATTAACTTCTCGAATACTATGATGGATTTTGTGAGATTCATCAACTTAGTAGGATTAATGGATATCCCTTTGAATGAGTCATATTTTACCTAGTCTAATAGACAATAGGGCAACCATTTAATGCAAGTAAAACTTGATTTTTTCCTTATTTCTTCAAATTGGAACATTTTACAAGATCTCACTCTCATTTCTCTTCCTAGAATAGGCTCGGATCATAGTGCTCTCCTACATGGGTGGGATGATAAAGTTGTTAAAGGAAATTTTCCTTTTAGGTATGAAATATTGTGGTCTCACCATCCATACTTCAGAGCTCTTGTTGATGGTTGGTGGAATGCTCCATGTAGTTATACCCCCATGTTTCATTTAGCTCAAAAATTAAAGAAAGTTAAAGATAGTGTAAAGGGATGGAACAAATACTTGTTTAAAAATATATTCGCTACAAAAAAGAACTAAGCTTAAAAATCAAGGAGATTCAAGATTTGATGGAGTTGGGTAATATTGATGAAAAAATATGTAATCAAGAAAGGGACTTAAGATCTCAATGGTCTAAAATAAATAAAAAGGAAGGGACTTTATAGAAACAAAAATCAAGGGTGCAATGGTTGATTTAAGGTGATATAAATACTAATTTTTTTTATCAATCTACCCTAAAACATGGGTGCAAAAATAGGATTAGATCTATAAAAACTAGTGATGGGTTAAGTTTGTATGGGGAGGATGAAATTTCTAATGAAGTAGTGTCTTTATTTTCAAAATTTCAACAAATGTTAGAGGTTGACAATGCTGATTTGGAGGATATTTTGCAAGTGATTCCACAAGTCATTTCAGAGTGGAATCTAAAAGTTATCTCTAGAGTTATTTGCCTCCAAGAAGCTAAGGAGGAATTTTTCTCCTTTGGTGCTTATAAAGTCCAAGGTTCTAATGGCGTTCATCATAGTTTCTTCTAAGAATTTTGGGAGATTGTTTCAACTGACCTTTTCAAAGCTACTTGGGATTTCTTCAGATCCGATAGGCTTCTAAATCAACTAAATGTCACTTTTATAGTACTCATCCCTAAGTTGAAAGAAGCTTCATCAATAAATGATTTCAGGCCAATCAGTTTGTGTAACACTACTTATAAGATATTCTCAAAGATAATGGTAAATAGATTGAAGTTGTTTTTGAATAAAGTGATAGCTATTAATCATAAGGGTTTTGTTCAAGGAAGAAATATCCTAGATCATGCAGAAATTAGAACACATGAGGTGTTACATTCTATGGACTTAGGTAAGAATCAAGGTATGGTTCTAAAATTTGATATCTCCAAGGCTTATGATCATGTCTCATGGCCTTTCCTTTTTGTTGTGCTAAAAAATTGGTTTCAAGGGAAGATTTATTAACTTAATCATATCTTGTGTTGCAACTCCTAATTATTTGGTCCTAGTTAATGGGGTGCCTAAAGGCTGCTTCCCATGTGGTAGAGGTTTGATACAAGGTGATCCTTTGTCTCCTAAATCCTTTTTGATACTGTGGTTAAAGCATTGGGAAGAAATATTCAGAAACAACTTATAATCAAAAAATTGAAAGGGTTCAAAGTTGCTTCCTCACTCCCCTCGGCCTCTCACCAAAAATTTGTTGACGACATTATCCTTTTAGGGGAGGCTTCAATTTTGGAAGCTAGATAGTGGAAAGACATCTTGGATAAATATTCTAGAGTTTCAAGCCAAAATATCAATTATCAAAAAGTCAAGATCTATTTCTTCAACACTTTCCAAACAATAAAAGAGAGAGTAATAAACATTATTGGGTGCTAGGAAGCTGAACTGTTAGCTACCTACCATGGTCTTCCTCTAATTTTCATAAAAACCCATATTAATTATTGGAACCATATTTTGAAAAGATCAAAAATAAACTAGATGGATGGAAAGGAAAGTTGTTAAGCTCTGATGGAAAATTACAACCACTGAAAGCTTATTTATAAAACACCCATGTTCACTATCTATCCCTCTTTAACATCCTTTCCTTCTTATCCAAAGAGATAGAAATGATTCAAAGGAGATTTTTATGGTCTAGTGCAGAGGAGAGGAAAATATTGGATCTTTTCGGATGGGATAAATTTTGTACCTTGAAAAGAGATAGAGGTTTGTTCATACAAAGAATAAAACTTTTCAATAAATCTCTAGTGGAAAAAATGGGTTGGTATCTTCTAGAAGGAGCTAAAGATTGGGTCTAGATTCTTAGAGCCAAATATATGGGAAACAAATATCAAAGTTGCTTTTTGAGGAAAGAGGATCTCCCCTATGGTTCTATATTTTGGAATAACTTGATCAAGATTAGAGGTACTCTAAAATAATGTGTGAAACTAAGAATAGGGAATAGTCAAATAATAGAATTTTGGGATGATGCTTGGATAAACTGTGCTCCTTTTTCATCAAACAATAATCTTTAGCAAATTAAAATCGAAATGAAAAGAACTATTGGAGAAAAGGTCATTAATTATATAAATTGGGATGGTCCAAGGCCAAAATGGATAAATTTTAAAAATTATATAAGTGATGATGTTCTTAGGGGGGAAGACAATACAATTGGGATGTTGGTTTGGGTATCCTTCTACAATAGATTGGTGAATTTGATATTTTCTCGAAGGACGGGGATGATGAGTGGATATCGACTAAAGTCTCTTCTAGGAGAATCTTTGTCAAATTTTTGTATGAAGTTTGTGAAACCCAACTGATCCAAAAGGGGGACTTTAATTGGAAAATGATCTGGAGTAAGAATTTAATACCTAAGATTAATTGCTTTTGGTGGATAGTGGCACATGGAAAGATTCTCACTATTGATAATCTTAAGAAAAAAGGCTTCTACTTGGTTAATAGGTGTTGTCTATATAATGAAGTTGAAAAAACCATCATGCATCTTGTTGTTTCAATGTTCTTACTCACATGAGGTTTGGTCTTTCTTTATAAAAAATCTAATAATTAAGTGGGTTTTTCCTCCTTTGGTTAAAAGGTTTATTGATATGTAGAATCTCTTTCCCTACTCCCATAATATTATTATGGATCTTTGGAGGAAATTTCCCATGATCCTCACGTGGGGTTGTGGAAAGAACAGAATAATAGAGCTTTCAGGGATACAACTAAGAATAGTAAAGAGTTATGCATGTCTATAAGAAAGAAGATACAATCAAACATTGATAACTGCAAGTATGCTCCTTCAAATAAAATGCCTTCCTAAAAGAGTTGTGAATTAAGAAACTATAGGGTATATAACAAGATCCAACTAATATTAGTTGGGTTAAAAAACTTATCAGAAGGAGTACTATCTAGATACCTCTAGACTCAAGATGGATAAAATGTATTTTTAATGGGTGTTCAAAGGGTAACCCTGGTCTAGTGGGGGAAGGTGGAACAATCAAATATCATCAAAGTAATTGTGTCATTGGATACAACAGAGGTCTAGGTATAGCAGCAAATAACATGGCAGAGGCTAAAGTAGTGTGGGCGTGTATAAATTATATGAAAGAAAAAGGTTACACTAAATTCTAGGTGCAAGGTGACTCCAAGCTAATAACAAACTATTTAAATAGTATGATTGATGTGTCATGGGAACTAAAAGACATCTTGGATCATTGTAGAAAAATGATGAAAACCTTCCAACAGTATAATATTTTCCATGTCTATAGGGAAGGTAACATGGTTGTTGATGCAATGGAAAATATTTTCCTAAGACAATTAGAGTGGGAGTATTGGAACTTCTCCCAATTGCCAAATTAGATCAAGGAAATTATACTCAAAGAAAATTTTTGGCTCTGAAATAATCCTACAAAATGAAATGATTTTTTAGAAGCCTCATGTAAAATTAAAAAAAGGAAAGGAGTTTGTAATACATCATGTAATTATTTTACCTACCCAAAACCCTAAAAATCTATCAAGGGATTATCAATGTGACATTTTCACATGTATTAACTATGATATAATAGAGGATAATAAAAAAAGATTAATTACGTGTCTTAATGGTGGGGATTTTTTCCTTTCCATAAAGGATGGTTTGGAAGATATGATTTATTTCATTATGAACAACATGATATTTTTAAAAGTATTGCCAAAATATTTGATCTGTCACCATCCCAAATGAAAAACCCCCAAGCTACCTTCAAAGCTAATTTTTTTGAACTGTCAGTGGTATCCATTTTGGATGAGAAGGGTCTAAGTGTAGATTATCTGATTCTCCACAAGGACTATCTTACTAAGGAAGATATAATAGGAGAACCCAGAAAGAGAACTGATCTAAGAAAATATGACTCGAGGAAAAATTTGGAGTTATGGAGCCTCTTTGAATGTGTTGGCTTTACCTCATACTTCAAAGCTATGGAGGGCTATAGTGAGGAGCTCAATTATAAGTTTTCTAATGCTTGGAGGGATGATGAGGTTGACATGGGTGGGCTTCATCTTATAGTGGATGCTAAGTTGATAGCTAAGTCCATAGGGCTCAATTATGAAGGAAAGAAAATCACTAAGGTAAGCATAGGTAACTACCAAATCTATAAATTGATAATTTTTTTGAAGCCAAGGTAAAAGTTCAAATATTTTAGAATGGCTATTCCAAGTTGTTTCTCCTACATCCTTACCATAATGTTTGTTATATTTTATGAAATATTTTACTTTAGAGGGTTGATTCTATTTTTTTCATGGGTACGATTTCCCCATCCTAAACCATATTAGGCATTTGGAAAAAATAAAACTACCCTTTTTCCTCCTCTCGTCATTGAAACAAAGCTTTACTCATGGTGCTAACCAACCTCTACATTATGGTTTGATTAGTGTTATTTATAAGTATGTCCTTTCCACCACCCCACAATTGAATTCCTTTCATAATTTGATTGAGAACAATTTAACCCCAAAAAGCTCAATCAAAATAGAGCTACTAGAAAGATGACCCCACTCCCCTATGAAAGAAAAAAAAAACAACAAGAAGCCTTCCCTTAAATTTGAGAACCACTCATGGATGACACTCATCAAAATAAGCCCAAAAAATGAAACATTGCTCCCCTCTCTTTAGCTGCCAATAAGAAAAGAAAAATGCAGATAAAAGAATCGGGCTCTGATAACCCAACCATAATGATTCTGGATGATCATGACATAATCCCAAAAAATGATTCCACCACCACTGTAATTCGTAGGTCAACTCATCTTTCTCTAGATGTGTCCAAAGGTTTGGATTCTAGCAAGAAAACTAAAACTAAGCATTCAACCTACAAAACCAAGAAAATGCTTGGAAAGACAAATAAGAATTCAACCTACAAAACCTAGTTATGCAAGCTAAATGATAGATGTAAATGATGAAATTATGTAACAACAAGATAGGATATGTACTTGAGAAGTCTGGATATGATGTGAGGATTATAGAAATGTAAAAATTCTATCAAAAAGTGTTATGGAGGACTGAAATGGTGGTTTTAGGGGGCCTTGTACTAGGGTTTAGGACCTAGGGCCACAATCTTCCACATTTCATTCAAGAACAAATCATTGAGATTTCAATGCAAAGGAGATTGAAATCTAACAAAGGGAGTGTTCTAGGGGATGCAATGATATAAATCTGACAAAGAATGAAGGATGAAATTTAAAACCCTATTTTGATGCAATGCTTCAAAGAATGACCTAGAAATGCAAACAAACAACAATAGAAATTTGTAAAAATAGAAATGTGCACTAGGGAAACTGGAGAAGTGAGAAGGGAGGGCTCAAATGTTGAAAAATTCATTGTTGAAGCTAATTGGGGCTCATATGCCAAGCTAGGTGAATTAGTCCAGTTTCGAGAAAACTATGTCGAAACAAGTTTCTGACAAATGGGTACATAGATCTGCAAAAATATTTGATAGATAGGTATAGTGGGACTCATTTTCCAATAGGGGTGAATCAGTCCACTTCTGAGTTTTTGGAAATTCAAAGTTTGATTATATAGCTCTCAATCTTCTTTTATGTTCTTGATTTAGATCTAAGTCTAACACTACCAAATTTAGCCTGTAGGTCTTCTCTAAACTCTTCCAAGGCTTGTTCACAATCTTGACAACTTTTCTTATATTTCTCCTTGATAAATCTACAACCTAGACCTGAAAATCACATACAAAGAGAGGGGGAAATGGTTATGGGGTTAGAGAATAGGGGTTTTCCTCAGTCAAACCCCTTGTTGGTAATTAAACCTTGGAATGAAAGAAAATGTAAAGGAGAAGGAGAATTATTAATGAACAAAATGAGATATTTCAACTCACCAAACCCTAGCAATAAAGTTTTGTAATTATGCTTGAAATGGATGCAATGGATGTGTTTCTTGATTCTTGCTTAAAGGGGATAAATCTTGAATAATATGCTTGCTTGGATCGTGAACTCTACATCACAATTGTGAGCACAATAAACAAACATGAAGGATGTGATCTTTGACATGATGATTGATGCTTGAAGAATGCTCTTGAAAGCTTAATAATCTACCCTTGAAACCTTGAATGCTCTTGCTCAAATGCTCTTGTGAACTCAATTTACTATTAGGATGAGTACTTGAATGCTTGGGGGGGAAATGAGAGAAATAAGCTTGTATTTATACTCAATAATATAAGCATTATCGAAATTACAACACTACAAGCTAAAATTGGATCTTAGAGAATAAAATCCCACCAAAGTTTTAAATAAAATTTGATTTCTGAGTTAAAGGGGACTCATTCGCCACCTTGGGTGAATGGGGGAATGAGTCCCACCTTAGGAATTTGAGGTGGGTTTTTGGGGTTTTGATATCTTAAATGTCATTTTTTGGGATTAAATCCTAAAAAAATACACATAAATAAGGCTTCTGGATGCAAAAAGGGGCTGATTAAAGCATAAGAGAGCCCAATTATGAATGATGAGCCTAGAGGAATGTGAAAGTGTGTTAAAAAACTTTCCAACACACCAAATAAGGAAAGGTTAAGAGAAATTGTGATTGAAGGAATGTTAATTATGCTTAAAAATCCTAGAAAAGTGTGAAAGTGTGCTAAAACACTTTACAACACCTTTACAAGGCATCATTAAAATACATTAGTTCACAAGGGCCCAAGACCTAATGTGAGTGTGAAACCCACATTACAATACTAAACCAAGGCCACACTAAGCCAAAATCCACAAGAAGGAGCTAAACAAGTGTGAAAAATGCTAAGGACCCTTTTTCTGAGGTTACAAGGACTAAGATGCCCTTAGTGTTGTCTTAATTCTGCTACTATTTTTTATGGCAGATGTGGAATCTTCGGATCTTGAAACAAGATCTCAAGGAATCTCTAAAAAATACCCCTAGGAGGACTAAGATGCCCTAAGTGGCATAGTAGTCTCATTCTAAATTTTTGAAAACTCTGAATGTCAACCTAAGCTCCAAGGTTTGCACTTGCTTCCTCTTAGATCTCAGGTTCTGAAACTTTTGGATTTGACCTATATGTGAGTTTTCATGAAGATGACAACTTAGTAATGCAAATTTTCAACTTTGGAATCTTCCACTCCAAATTATCTTCAAGTCTTCAACCTACATCTGCAATCACAAGCATACAAGAGAGGGAAAACTTGTTGAATGTTAGTGAATGGTGATTTTGCTTGGTCAAACCCCTTGTTGGTAATTAAACCTTGAAATGAAATGAAATAGAGAAGGGAAATGATGAAAGAACAAATGGAAATGCTACAACTCACCAAACCCTTTCTATGAAGTCTATAAACTTGTGTGAAAGGACTAGCTTGGATATGGATCTTGAATCAAAGGAATTCTTGATAGATATTTCTTGAATTGTTTTCTTGAATCAAAACCCTACATCACAAATTTTAGCACAACAACACACATGATGCAAAAATATCCTTGATATGATGCTTGAATCTTGATGATTGCTCCTTAATGCTTGATATAATGCTCTTGAATGCTCGAATACTTGAATGCTTGGATACTTAGATTGCTTGTAAGGGTAAAATGAGTGAAAAAACCTTGTATTTATAATTATCTATGCTTAATATCCCAAAATTACATCACACCAAGCTGACATAGGAAAATGTTAATTAAAGGAGGCTAAATCCCACCAGAATTTAAAATTAAATCTTAAAAATAAGTCAAGGAGGACTAAGACACACTAGGTGGCATCTTAGTCCCAAGGCTCAATTCTCAGGGCACAAACTTCAAAAAGGGACCTTTTCAAGTGTGTTCAAAATCAGGGTCCCAAGACCTTTGGGGGACTAAGATGCCCTAGGTGGTGTTTTAGTCCTACTCCACAAATCAAGGACACACATACAGAATCATTAAATGATCATTTATCTCTTGATGTTTTTTGGGATTAGCCAAAAAAATATGTAGTCTATTAGGCTTGTGGATGCAAAATAGGACCAATTAAGACATAAAGAAGGATAAATAAAGCAAGGTGGGTCCAAAAAAGTGTGAAAATGCAAGGGTGTGCATTTTCCTACACTCTATTTATCCACCACTTTAGTGAGAGCATGAACTTTCTTCAAACTCACACTAAAGTAGCCAACCACACAATCAAGAGAGGTTCAAATGTGTGAATTCTAGTAAGATAAGATTACAATAATCAAGAGGGTGGCCAAGCTTCCAAGATCAAGATCCTATGGTATACCAACATAGGAACAAAGGAGCATGCATGTGGATGATATATGAATCCATAATCAAGCTTCGACTGGTCATCCAATGTGGTGGACTAGGTCTAGGCTTGTTTGTCCAGAAAGTTCTACAAGTGGAATGTGTTGTCCACTATGCAAACAAAACACATGCTCATAAGGGCTAGTGAAGCTAGGTCTCCAATAGGTGAGCCCCAAGAAATCCATATCAATGTCATACCCCCACGACTATGATAAGGACAAAAATAAAATGCATCCTCACAAGGGCTAGTGAAGCTATTTTTTCACTAGGTGGGCCCTGAGGAACCATATCAAAGCTATTCCTCCATGACTTTAATAAGGAAAAAAAATGAAATTTAATAGGAAAAGGGAATGTTTAAAAGTATTTTTATTAGTTTGTGCAAGGTCTCTTCTTAGGGAACATTGTGCGTACTGTTTCCAAGAGAGGACAAGTCAAAGAAATATCACACTCTTAGAGGAAATCAAACCCAATGACACCACCAAGAAAAGGACGCATTGTAGGAAGAAAGAAAATTGTGCAATGAAACATGAGTGTTGATGTATGCCCCCACTTTAAAGCAGTTTCTTACACCATTATTGTGATAAATTTATTTAAAGTATAAGAAGACATGAGAGCTTATTCAAAAATCCCTATGCCATATGTTTTTGATAAGATACATCATGAAAATGGAATGGGTTGCCCCCAAAATGTCACATGTGAGCCAACTTAAGACACGTCACCCACATTCCAAGCTTGCTCTTATATGTACATGAAAGGTGGTCAACTAGTCAAAATGGACAACGACAAGAGACATACGAGGAAAAGGCTACCTAAATCCTTGCCCCGACTTAGTGTAGGACAAGGGTGAGCCAAAATGATTGATGAGAAACATGCTCGAATGAAAATCAATATCAATTAGAGGAATAAGGTCCCCCCACATAAGGAAGAGCAACAAACTCCTTAAGATTTTGAATTTTACTACTCAAATCCTTACATTCATTAGTAGAATGACCATGAACTCTATGATATACACAAAATAAAAGTTTGTAGTAAAATTTCTTTGGTGTTCTTGGGAGGAGAGAGATTAGACAATCTTGGAGGAGTCTCATCAAGATACTCTCTTGGTCAAAAGTAGAGGATGTTGCTTTATGTTGTGACAAAGATATCTCTTTCTTAGCATAGGGTTTCATACCTACACAAGACTCTTTAGATTGTGATATTTTGTTCTCTCATTTAGAGGAGGGTGTATTAGTGTTTTGTGAGATTAAATTTACATTAAGTGAGGATTTCTTTCTTTGTTTCATTTCTTGCAAAGGATAACCATCAACACCACTAGCGTCTATCAGTTTAGGATGCACCACTATTAAAGTCAGTTTAGAAGGATATTTTGTGATAGTGTTGATATTAAGTGAAGGATTGTTTGATGGTTTGATTTCTATCATGGGACATTAACCAAGACCATGCGTTTCTTCTTTCATGTGAGGCTCTATAGGAACATGAATACATTGTTCTCTAGCACCACATCATTTTCCACTATATCTGAGTTGTTTCATAAGTTCATATAACCTTTTCATTAAATATTTTTAATTTCTCTAGGATTCAGTGGTTGCTGATAGTTGTTTTCATCAAATTTTGTTGTGTAATTTTATTTTTCTTCTAAAGTGGTTGAGGTGGATGCTTTCAAAGGATCTTTTGAGTTTTATGTTGACATTACTATTTTTTTATTTTCCCTTGTCTGAATCTTTGTTTATGATCTTGTATTCTCCCATGAATGTATGTTTGAAATCTAAGGAACCCCAATCATCTTCTAAGACCTTCGTGATTTCCTCATTTTTTTCTTTGTCTTGCACGGGTTCGACTTGTGTAGATGGTGTCAATGTTTTCAAAGGATTTTCCTTGTTTCTTTTGAGTTCTAAAACACTGTAAGGCTCATTATTAGCATCCAATGTATACAATTTGTTTTTGTAGACATATTTCATTTTACGATGAAGGGTAGAAGGCAGTGCATGCATCTCATGAATCCATGGACTACCTAAAGAATATTTCATGAAAGATCATTAAGCATAACATGGATCAGGGTTTTTAAGGTAGCCTTTCCAAATGTAATAGGTAAAGTGATCACTCCAAGTGCTTATTTTTCGACATTGTCAAATCCCTTAATAGATAAAGATTCAGGCTGAATTTTTAATTTATCAACACCAAGATTATCCAAAAGGTTTGCACTACACACATTTAAGGTTGATCCATTGCCAACAAGGGTTCAATTTATCCCTATGGTATTGTATTGAGATATGATCATGAAAGAATCATATTTGTTTTGCACTTCCAAAAAAGGGATCTCAATCTGGTGGAAAACAATGTCAATATTTATTCCTTGAATCATGGTTGCTATGTCATTTGGTTGCACATGAGAAGGGATAGGAAATTGTTGTAGGGAATGTTGAATCATGTTATAGTAGTGATAGGAAGCTTGAATAAGGTCCCACAATGATATCTTAGCAATAGTGTTCTTTCGTTGTTTGACAAGATCACACTCCTTTCTATGAGGAGGTCTTGGTAAGATAGGGTTGGGAAGGATAGGATTAGGAAATGGGAGGGATGTTGAAGGTGTTTTTATTGGTTGTAGATTGTTCCTAGTTTTATATGTATTAGCAATGGTATTTTAACTCGGTTGTTGTGAAACATTATTCTTAGGTGGTTCGAGGATAAGGACAGGTTTTTTTTTAACTTGTGGTTTTTGAGAGGGTGGATAAATGATAACTTTAGGCTCAACAAAGTACTCCAAGGGGTATCTAATATGCATAACCTCAAAAGACTTATCATTATTTTCATGATCTCTTAGTGAAGATGAATCTAATATTACTTCATCATAATCATCTAAGGAATTACTATTGTCCATGTTCTCATTTTCTTGCCCCATGATATATTCCAAAGGGGGAGATTTTTTAGAAGAACTACAAACTAAATGTTTGTGACATTCAAGGATTGGGTCTTCTAAAATGACTTAATATCAAGTAGGGGAATGATCAATGGTTGTATTTTCTTGTTCGTCAATAGTGGGATATTAGGAGAATTCTCTATTTGGTTGTTATGATTGTTCATGACTTTATCCTTTTTCTCCAAGGCCTCATTCTCTTGTGCCATATTATCTACCTTAGTAGGAGAGCTTTTAGGGGAGTAATAAACAATATTTTCATTGCATTTTGTGGTTAGGTTTTGTAAAGTAGCTTCATCACAACTAGGAGAGACATCAAGAGAAGGAGTACTATGGTTTTAATGATTATGAATGGTTAACTGCTTTTGTTCAAATAGTTCTTTCCAAATGTTAGGGAAATTAGGGAGGAGAGAGATAAGGTTATCACTTTCAATCTACATGTCTTCCTAAAAAATACAATTTTCATGATTGTTCATGATTGTATCCTCTTTTACTAAATCCTTCTTGGAATTAGGGGATGTGTTGAGAGATGGATTTGGGATAAGCCAAGTGGTGACAAGGATCTCAGTTTCTTGTTTTCTAATATCTTCCAAAGGGGGATGAGGACAATAAAGACTCTTAATGCTTGTATCTTGTTTCACCAAGATACCTTCATCACTAATGGGAGAGGTATTGGGAGATGAAAAAGTATGATTGTTATGATTGTCTACACTACCTTCCTCACCAATAGACAATGTGATATTAAGGGTTATGTCAATGGTTTGATCTGCTTGCTCTAGGATGCTCTCATAGTTATGAAAGATAGGAGAAGGATAACTAACATGTTTCTAAATGACCTCATTGTTGTAATCTAAATTGAACTCATAAGAGGGGATGTTGTATTTATGAAATCCATGTTTAACCATATCAAATCCACATCTCTTGAAAGAAAACATCTTGTTATCTGTAAAATTAAAGAAAGTGCAATGCAATGAACTAAAGTGCATTGTTTAAATGCAATTTTTAGGTTTGAAACAAGGTAATTTTATTATTATGCTATGCAATGAAATGTTTTGAATGTAAATTTGGAATGAAGCAATGCATGAAAGGAAGCATTGTAAGCTAGCTTTAATAAAATTCATGAAATAAAAATTAAACCCACTGAAATAGATAGGCAATGGCAACAATCAAAAGCACAGAAAAGTAGATTTAAACCCTGAAAATTGGAGCTTCAATGTCAAGAGGGACTAAGACACCAAGGAGGCCATATTGGTCCTCCTAATGAAATATGGAGTTTTGAGAAGCTGAAACAGATAGTGAATGGCTCAGACAAGGTTCTGAAATAGAAACCCAAAGAGGGACTAAGGCGCCAGTAAGGGTTTTTTCATAAAAAACAACAAATGATGAGTTGTTTATAGTGTATCGAGGTTTCATACCTAGGGACCTAATGTTGACAAACAAAAATTTGTGCAAGTGAAGGCCAGAAAAAGTAACTAGTGACAAGAAATCTAATGAAAAGTTGAATGTAATTTTTAAATTTTGAAAGCAATAAAAATGTTCCTAAATGAAATTAGGATGATGAAAAATGCACTTTTTTAGTTTTTCAATGAGATAAGACGATGCAAGAAAGTAAAAATTCAACCTATATGCCAATTCACTAATGTAAATACAAGAAACCCTAGATGCAATTTCACTAATGCAATATGCAAGAAACCCTAGATGCACTTTCACTAATGCAAGATGCAATGAATGAAATATAGATCTAAAAATTTAATGGACTCCAAATAAAAAAATAAATTCTCAATAAGGGTATGTGCAAGATCATCATGGAAAAAATAGGCTCTTAAGTGGCAATGAAAATTCAGAAAATCAGAGTTGGGCAACTTGACATAAAAATTTGAATAAGTTATCTATATCATCATCAAAAATATGTAAGAATAGAATCTATGGAAAATTGAATGTAGTTTCTAAACTACTAGGTTAATTTTTGTAAAAAAATAATCTATTTGGTTAAAATTTGAAATTTCAATGCAATAGTACTAAAATTTCAAGGAAAAAATAAGTAGGATTCTGTCTGACCACCCTAACCATAATAAAAAGATAATATTTTTTTATAATATTTTATATATAAGTAGAGGACTCATGTCAGGATGTGATGCATATATATTTGTAATTTTTTTTCAATTAAATAATTAATTATGATTTTTTTATTATAATTTTTAAAAAATATAAAAAACTCATATGTCTAACCAACTTAACTTGGTCAAAACTTCATGAAATTCATTTCTTTT